>JASANE010023540.1:0-26178 GCA_030248225.1 Trileptium ribeirensis
GGAAGTTTCGCGACTCTTGTAGTATATGATGTCCCATGTTAGAAAAGTGGTGTAGAACTATAATAATGATAATAGTGGCATTTATATCGCGCCTTTTTCGCAAAAAGCATTGCAAAAGAGCAAGGAATTTTCAGAATATACAATAACCAGAATGAAGGAATGAATGACAATAAACAAACGCTTTTGATCAGCGGCTTCGTAACTGTTAGCAAGTCAACACATAGAAACGAAAATTTTTAAAATAAATTACGGGTTAGCCTTATTATCTACTGCTACGGTCAGCAATAAAAGATTTTGGCGAATCCTTCTCGAAAAATTAACAGCTGATGTTCAATAAATTGCGGGTTAGCCTAGATACTTATTATCTACTGCTACGGTCAGCAATAAAAGATATTGGCGAATCCTTCTCGAAAAATTAATAGCTGATGTTCAATAAATTGCGGGTTAGCCTAGATACTTATTATCTACTGCTACGGTCAGCAATAAAAGATCTTGGCGAATCCTTCTCGAAAAATTAACAGCTGATGTTCAATAAATTACGGGTTAGCCTAGATACTTATTATGTACTGCTACGGTCAGCAATAAAAGATTTTGGCGAATCCTTCTCGAAAAATTAACAGCTGATGTTCAATAAATTGCGGGTTAGCCTAGATACTTATTATCTACTGCTACGGTCAGCAATAAAAGATATTGGCGAATCCTTCTCGAAAAATTAACAGCTGATGTTCAATAAATTACGGGTTAGCCTAGATACTTATTATCTACTGCTACGGTCAGCAATAAAAGATTTTGGCGAATCCTTCTCGAAAAATAATTAACAGCTGATGTTCAATAAATTACGGGTTAGCCTAGATACTTATTATCTACTGCTACGGTCAGCAATAAAAGATTTTGGCGAATCCTTCTCGAAAAATTAACAGCTGATGTTCAATAAATTACGGGTTAGCCTAGATACTTATTATCTACTGCTACGGTCAGCAATAAAAGATTTTGGCGAATCCTTCTCGAAAAATTAACAGCTGATGTTCAATAAATTGCGGGTTAGCCTAGATACTTATTATCTACTGCTACGGTCAGCAATAAAAGATCTTGGCGAATCCTTCTCGAAAAATTAACAGCTGATGTTCAATAAATTACGGGTTAGCCTAGATACTTATTATCTACTGCTACGGTCAGCAATAAAAGATTTTGGCGAATCCTTCTCGAAAAATTAACAGCTGATGTTCAATAACTGGGGTGGCTGTTTTTTCGGGCGGGGGAAAAAAGATTTCAACCGAAAAATTAACAGCTGATGTTCAATAAATTACGGGTTAGCCTAGATACTTATTATCTACTGCTACGGTCAGCAATAAAAGATTTTGGCGAATCCTTCTCGAAAAATTAACATCTGATGTTCAATAAATTACGGGTTAGCCTAGATACTTATTATCTACTGCTACGGTCAGCAATAAAAGATTTTGGCGAATCCTTCTCGAAAAATTAACAGCTGATGTTCAATAAATTACGGGTTAGCCTAGATACTTATTATCTACTGCTACGGTCAGCAATAAAAGATTTTGGCGAATCCTTCTCGAAAAATTAACAGCTGATGTTCAATAAATTACGGGTTAGCCTAGATACTTATTATCTACTGCTACGGTCAGCAATAAAAGATCATGGCGAATCCTTCTCGAAAAATTAACAGCTGATGTTCAATAAATTACGGGTTAGCCTAGATACTTATTATCTACTGCTACGGTCAGCAATAAAAGATTTTGGCGAATCCTTCTCGAAAAATTAACAGCTGATGTTCAATAAATTACGGGTTAGCCTAGATACTTATTATCTACTGCTACGGTCAGCAATAAAAGATTTTGGCGAATCCTTCGCGAAAAATTAACAGCTGATGTTCAATAAATTACGGGTTAGCCTAGATACTTATTATCTACTGCTACGGAGGGCGATGACGAAAATTGACAATGATATTTGAAGAGATAAGAAAGACCCGGATCAATAACGCGGAGACCCCAAAACAACAACCCCCACCCCCCCCCCCTACGGTCAGCAATAAAAGATTTTGGCGAATCCTTCTCGAAAAATTAACAGCTGATGTTCAATAAATTACGGGTTAGCCTACATACTTATTATCTACTGCTACGGTCAGCAATAAAAGATTTTGGCGAATCCTTCTCGAAAAATTAACAGCTGATGTTCAATAAATTACGGGTTAGCCTAGAATACTTATTATCACCGCACCTACTGCTACGGTCAGCAATAAAAGATTTTGGCGAATCCTTCTCGAAAAATTAACAGCGATGTTCAATACAACGAAACCCCAGAAACTTTCTCACTCCCCAGCCAGCAAACGCATTCCGCACCCAACCAGCCACCGCCGCACCCCGAAAAAACAACAAACGAGACCAGACCAACCGAGGCACGCGCAAAAAGACAACCCCAAAAAACACCACGCAATATTACGCGATCCCACAAAAAACAGAACAAAGAGGTTAGCCTAGATACTTATTATCTACTGCTACGGTCAGCAATAAAAGATTTTGGCGAATCCTTCTTCGAAAAATTAACAGCTGATGTTCAATAAATTACGGGTTAGCCTAGATACTTATTATTTTACTGCTACGGTCAGCAATAAAAGATTTTGGCGAAATCCTTCTCGAAAAATTAACAGCTGATGTTCAATAAATTGCGGGTTAGCCTAGAGACTTATTATCTACTGCTACGGTCAGCAATAAAAGATTTTGGCGAATCCTTCTCGAAAAATAAAACCAATTAACAGCTGATGTTCAATAAATTACGGGTTAGCCTAGATACTTATTATCTACTGCTACGGTCAGCAATAAAAGATTTTGGCGAATCCTTCTCGAAAAATTAACAGCTGATGTTCAATAAATTACGGGTTAGCCTAGATACTTATTATCTACTGCTACGGTCAGCAATAAAAGATTTTGGCGAATCCTTCTCGAAAAATTAACAGCTGATGTTCAATAAATTACGGGTTAGCCTAGATACTTATTATCTACTGCTACGGTCAGCAATAAAAGATTTTGGCGAATCCTTCTCGAAAAATTAACAGCTGATGTTCAATAAATTACGGATTAGCCCCCCCCCCCTAGATACTTATTATCTACTGCTACGGTCAAGGTCAGCAATAAAAGATTTTGGCGAATCCTTCTCGAAAAATTAACAGCTGATGTTCAATAAATTGCGGGTTAGCCTAGATACTTATTATCTACTGCTACAGGTCAGCAATAAAACTACGGTCAGCAATAAAAGAGCGACCCTAAAATTCGCTGGTTAATTCCCTATCTAACCCACGGACACAAAAAAAAAAAGGCGAATCCTTCTCGAAAAATTAACAGCTGATGTTCAATAAATTACGGGTTAGCCTAGATACTTATTATCTACTGCTACGGTCAGCAATAAAAGATTTTGGCGAATCCTTCTCGAAAAATTAACAGCTGATGTTCAATAAATTGCGGGTTAGCCTAGATACTTATTATCTACTGCTACGGTCAGCAATAAAAGATTTTGGCGAATCCTTCTCGAAAAATTAACAGCTGATGTTCAATAAATTACGGGTTAGCCTAGATACTTATTATCTACTGCTACGGTCAGCAATAAAAGATTTTGGCGAATCCTTCTCGAAAAATTAACAGCTGATGTTCAATAAATTGCTATTAGCGGAAACTTATGTTAATGTCTAACCGTGAGTGTGGCTAAGCAGCTAGAGATACATACATACATTATGTTGAATTTTTGCAAACGCTACAAAGTTTTAAATTTTTAACCCTCAAAAATAGCTTCGGTCCATTTTTAACGAGTCTTGCTTGGCTCAGCGACGCTCGTAAAAATCTGAAGCAATAATTATTTGTAGCAGCACTAAAACATTTTTTATAATTAATGGAACGGAAATGTTTAAAAACGAATGAAAATTCAGATCGAGACCGATCCATTGAGCACGATTATTATTCCTTAACTCCTTTTTTGCGGAGGCATAGAGTTGATTTAGTTCATAATGATTCGACAAACTTATGGGTCCTGAAGAAAATTAATTATAATTTTGTCAAGGTAAATTTTAAAATTAATTAAAATTTCGTTTATCAACCATTGGAAGCCCAATTTTTGGAAAAAAACTAGATATGAAAACAGAGCAAGGATCAGCGTAGAAATGAGGACGAGCAATGCTTTTTCATCAAACGTAGCCGCCGTGACCGATGAAAAGGACACAGGTATAAAAGTTAGCAAAAAATATAGCTTAGTTCGTATTTTTCTTCATTTTAATACAAAAATTGTGTATTTTCCCAAATATCATGCGCAGGAATGATCAAACGGCGGAAGTTTGCATCAAAAAGCATTTACTGATCATTGCTCCCGCATTGAGAATGGGTGTTGTATCAATGTCGTACTTTGAAAGATGCCGCTTATAGCTTACTGCTATGATACGTATGTAACCGTTGTCGTATTTGGTTGCTTGTTTCGCAGTTTATCACTCTCGCCCGTATTGATATTCATATTATGGTCATGTTGAGTAGCGCTGGAGCGTCGTATAGGGCGTCGTAGCGTTTGTGTGTAGTTGTTGCAGCGATGCTATGCCTATTATTAATAATAATAATAGTTTATTCCGGTTTCCATCCATCCACTGACTGTTCTCTGTCGGTCCTTTTTTGTTCCGGGGTCTCGATCGTCGTTTTGGGTACCTTTTCATTTCGGTTCTGGAAAGGTACTTGCAGTAGTAGTAGCTGTGTACATCGGTGGTAGAATAATGTATTCGTAACCGGTATAATTATTGTTCAGTGGCTTGGAGTTATATATTATTGCTCTATTAATTTGTGATATCGATCGGTATCAAATCTGGTTTCGTTGTTGTGTTTTGTCGTTTATTATACATAGTTTTAATGGCTGTCGTGGTGTGTATTTGTATAGGTACATAGGTGTATGTGTTGCACACGGATTTTTCGGCTTACTACAGTGAGTAGTTCGATATTAACTCCATGGTGACTGAGTTTTGGCAACAGGATAAGGTTCGTTGGACTGTGTTACCCATTCGATAGTTATTACATTAGGACGGTGAAGGACAATGCGGAGCTTAGCAGCCGCTACACCGCCTAGTCTGTGGCTACAGTTTCTGATGTTATTACAGGCAATATATATATATATATATATATACGTATATTATATAGATATATATGTGTACCTCTGAGGCATTGATAAACGACGAAACATTTCCCAACACATTAGGGCTACCTTGAAAGCTGCTCCGCCTTGGGGTTTGATGTGGGATGGAGGAGACGGTAGCTTCCTATGAATGGAGGATTGTGGATATTTGTCTCGGCTTGAATTTTCAAGTTGGGACCAGCTTGATTGCACGCAGTAGGAACCATAAATCGGGTTTGTTGTAATTTGACATAAATCCGGTTGAAACACCCTGAAATTTGGGACCAGCCTGATTGCACACAGTAGGAACCATAAATCGGGTTTGTTGTAATATGACATAAATCGGGTTGAAATACCCTGAAATTTGGGACCAGCCTGATTGCACACAGTAGGAACCATAAATCGGGTTTGTTGTAATATGACATAAATCGGGTTGAAATACCCTGAAATTTGGGACCAGCCTGATTGCACACAGTAGGAACCATAAATCGGGTTTGTTGTAATATGACATAAATCGGGTTGAAATACCCTGAAAGTTGGGACCAGCCTGATTGCACACAGTAGGAACCATAAATCGGGTTTGCTGTAATTTGACATAAATCGGGTTTAAACACACTGAAATTTTAGCTATTTTGTGGGCACATCTTATTGTAGTTCTGTAAATGTATGACTGTGAAAGCTGGTTTGGTTTTGGTTAGTGGCGGCCTTTCCGAGTGACCTTAATCATAGCATCAATGACTCCAAGGGACGTTTCGTAAACGTTTAGATATAGTTGAATCGTGTATGTATTTATTGGTTGGATAGTACAATTATAGTGTTCTATACCATCAAAGGAGTTGCCGGGTATGATAGGTCCACGGCTTCGATAGTCTTAAGAGAACGCCTAAATAACTTCATTTGACAAAGAAAACCTAGCACTAATATCAAGTCTTTATTAAACATATAACATCAGCAAACCATAACAGATTAGCAGGATGATGAGGCAGGGGCGCAGCGCGCTATTTCGATGTTGGGGGGAGAGGCTAGGACAAATTTGCCGAAAGTGGAGGGGGCGCCCTTTATAACGAGCGAGCCGTATGACTGTCCAAGGCAACTTAAGATACTAGAGCAAAATGGTTTTCCTAAGTCACCTAAGATGCTCCAGCTCGTTTACGAAAGTCCTATTGCGGTACAACGGTTATTTGTTCTCTCACGAAAACAGTACTATATCACTTGGCAGCAGAGTTGATTGTGTTTTTTGTCAAATTTGAAAATGCAATAATTTCTATTTCGACGGTATTGTCGGTTCTTTGTGTGATGTAGTTGGGGCGACTGAAATTGACTCAGGCTAAGGTTAAACTTTTAAGTTGTTCGAAATTATATTATTATGTTGTTGTTGTGGTAATAAAATAAGACGTCCCAAGATGGGCGTGCCCGTTTATCTCTCAATATTTATTTAATCATGCAGGAGCGTAGCCATAAACTTTTCCGAGGGTTGGGGTTGGTACAGGATTTATTTTAGGTGGGCACAGCTTAAGGGTACTTGGCGTGCGTAGATGTATGTTTCACATTTATATCACCCTTTGTGGCGGGGCAACCACGGATGGCTTCGCGGAACGGCGGTGTGCTGTGTTCGTTCACCTTTGACTACGACCCTCCATGGAATCATCGATATTGTTGTCGGTAACGAGGTTTTGATCAAGGCATCGGAACCACATATTCTGCTCGCATGTTGTTGGTGTGCAGTATTTTTTCTTTTTCCGCACTTAATATTATGTAATAACTATAATTTGTGTTTAGAGGAAACTGAGTTGTTATTCAATACTTATTTATATAATTTTCATTTCATCCAATTGTATTTTCCAAACGCCTTTGTAAAGACTATCTATTATGACGGTTCAGCGTAAAACGAACGCTATTATTATGTCTGAGCAGCATTAGCATAGCTTTTGTCACTCGACCGTATACTGCGGTTCTTAAAATAATTGAGAGATTTGATTTGTTATAAAAACATCGCTTCGAAGAACGTGGAGGAAGAACTGATGAATTCGACCGAGGCTGTCTATTCGACAGTCAGTACAATGGAAGATATGAGGCGAACAAAAAGTACGTCCATAAGGCGTTGACAAGAGGGCACAAGTTCTTATTAGAGCTGACAAAGAGCCGGATTTTTAGGCTCTAGCATGGCTCGTCTTGACACGTGTCCGGTCTGGCTAGGCCTGGCTCTCGCGGACAGATGTCAGGCTCTGACTCGGCACGGCTCTTCATGAACCATCTCCGGCTCGGCTCTTCCGATGAAAAGCCAGGCTCCTCTCGGCGCTCTTGGCTCCAAATAATAGTGGTTTGCGATTTAATAATAGAGAGAGCGTAATATAATCTATAAACGACCAATGGAACTACATATAGTTGTTGTTAGGACTTTTAAGATCAGATCCAAAACAGTACTTGCTGTTAACAGCTGTTATAATTATGTTTTGTTTTGGAAAAGGGCTTTTTAAGATATACTAGACCCGGATTAGCTCTTACAGGCAGATCCTAGGCTCTGTTTCGGTTCTTCAGACATCGCCGAGTAGAACTAAGCCGAGCCAAGAGCCAAAATTCTCACCTCTAGTTCTTATCACCCAGCTCCCCTGATGAGTTTTACATGGCAATCCCTACTTTCACAAAACTTTAATGGCGAAATATCACTCGAGAAACCTAGAAATACCCTTAGCAGTTGTCCTATGGAGTCAAATCTTAGAGGGTAAAGAGGGGGCGAAAAGTTTTTTGTGATTGCAGTTGGTTTGTTTGTCGGTAGAATTAGGCATGAATATTGGGTTGCGATCCATATCGGATCGGATACTCATCGCATGGTTGCCCTATAGGTTGACTATTCGTACTCTGGTTTTGAAACAGGCAGACGTTACCAGGATAGCTGAGACACACATCGACGTTCTTGTCGTACTTTTTTATAGGCACATAAGTAGGATTCCGAAGCGGGTATCCAGAGTTATTTTGCATGTTGTTATTGAATGGTGGATCTGTGTTATGTTTTGACCTGCTATCTTGCACGGCTGCACTGATACGTAACTGTATGTCTTCGCAAAAACTAGTACAAACCAAGTGGTTGTGTTGATATAAATGCAATATTTTGTACTAGCTTCCTAGCATTGGCGGATCCAGCACTGCGGCGCGCCCCGTCATAGTGTATTGACATATCAGACAAACGTGATATGTGCGGAAAAAAATCTAAAATATATAGTTAAATAATAGTTGAAAAAATTTTCGAATACCACCATCCCCTACCAAAAAAATTTGCGAAACCGGTTCCCACTGTCTGAAATTTCTGGATCCGCCACTGCTTTCAAGGTAATTGCTTTCAAAAAGGGTGGCGAGAGCCGATCATATGCGCTGGTTACTCCTTTGCCGTGCAACGTAGCAGTACGCAGGTCCTCAATCGCGATTTTGAAGATTGGGATTTTTGCATCAGAAAGCTCATGAGACGCAGCGGGATCACTGTGGGAAAATTGTTGCGTAGGGAATTAAATATTTTTTGAAAAAGGGGATTTTACACGTTTTCGAAATATTGCTAATAATTGCCGGCGTTGTATTTTGTGTATTAATGGTGATACCCTGTACAAATGTTTGCATGAGTTTTGTTTATATACAAAATTCTTTATATGTACCTGTGGGAAATAAAATGTTTGATGCCTCGTTGAGACCGAAGGATTTTCAGTGTGTTATAAAACTCTAGGCCCAAGTGATTCCCTACAAAGTCTGATATCTCCAAAGTCTGATATCTACAAAGTCTGATATCTACAAAGTCTGATTTCTACAAAGTCTGATATCTACAAAGTGTGATATATCTAAAAATGAGGTGCACGTCAGGAATTGAACTATATTAGCTTCTCCCGCTGTTCGTTAATACTTAGTCGGTGCATGTGCTACGTCAGTTGATATATTTGCTGACCACTAGAGAGGCGGCCTATACATACGTGCTAGAAGCAATACTTTCATGCGTTTTTATCCAAAACGTGTTTTTGTTACCATTTGTGTTCTTGGAACATTGATATCCGCTAGTGTATACTGGCCCATTAAGGTACACTGGCGAATATATTTAGGCTAGTGTATACTGGCCAATCTAAACATTTAGGTCACATTCTTCTAGCCATTATTTAGCTATAAATTGTAACTGCAAGATTCTTACGCTAAATTTGTGTTTTTGTGGCTTATTTTGCAATATTTTGCGTTCCATTCGGTTGATACTAACAAAGGATATGTTCACACCTTCAAACTTTGAGCTCAAAATTTGGCGGTGATTTTTAAAGGAAAATTGCGATATTTCAAAATTTGAGCTCAAACATTTTCAGGTAATACATCTCGTCCATGATTGGCTACAGAAATATTCATGAAAAGTTTGAACTGCGTTCACACGTTTAAACTTGCAAAAAATGCAAAAATGAATGCTTTCAAATTTTGATAAAAATTTGAGCTCAAATTTTAATCAAAATTTCAGCAAAAAGTTTGAGCGTGTGAACACGCCTTAATATAGATCTATGTAACCAATGCACAACAAAATGTATATACTATTAACGTTTGATCAACATTAGCCGACCCACTTTCAAGGCCTACATAACGAAAACAAGATTTTGTGGTTATAAATTTTTCAACGTTTGATCAACATTAGCCGACCCACTTTCAAGGCCTACATAACGAAAACAAGATTTTGTGGTTATAAATTTTTCAACGTTTGATCAACATTAGCCGACCCACTTTCAAGGCCTACATAACGAAAACAAGATTTTGTGGTTATAAATTTTTCATTCATTATTCGAGGATGATTATTTAAACTAGACGAATGCTGAGTGTATCCTTGGTTGGGTCTTATAAACTGTGAAAACGGTCAAACATGCGTAACCTTTATAAAGCCTGAAAAGAAGCATGGTTGCTTAAAGGCGTGTTCACACGCTCAAACTTTTTGCTCAAATTTTGATCAAAATTTGAATGCATATTTTTTGCATTTTCAGCAAGTTTGAACGTGTGCACACTGTTCAAATTTTTCAAGAATATTTCTCTGGCCAATCATGAACGAGATGATTGACCGGAAAAAGTTTGAGCTCAAATATTGATCTCAAATTTTGAAATATCGCAATTTTCCTTTAAAAATTATCATCAAATTTTGATCAAAATTTGATCAGATTTTGAGTTCAAAATTTGAGCAAAAAGTTTGATCGTGTGAACACGCCTTTGCAATTAATGCAAATGAAGGCAATTAGCAATAGCTTGATTTGAGAAGTTACAGGAGCTTACTACGAGTAACTACTTGTTGGAAAATGTAGCAGCAGTTCGTGACGGAGTTATAGATATTTTGGAACAAAATGATGGTGTTTTATAAAATTGGCCGCATCTCATACATATCGCGTTTAAAGTTGATGCTTGAGTACCGCTTTCCAATTGCAATCACTTCAAAACCCGTTTGAGTTTGGTACGAAGAGAAACGATCATAAACTTTACCCATCTTTTGTGGCACATCTTGTAAATCAGGTTGTCAAATATTACTTTGCAGCTATGGCTCAGAGATTTTGGTCTCAGTGTCAGGTAAATTGAATATCTTAAGTTCTGTTATAGCTCTGTTCATTCACACGATAAGTCAGTTTTTAGAACAATCTAAGGAACTTTCTCTTCCTCTCTGATCGATGGTATAATGTTTTTAAAGCGAGGAATTTCCGACCGTCAATGTTGAGTGGTTGTATGCTTTTAAAACTTATTCAAAAGTCTGCGTTGTTTATATACTTAAAGCATAGAGAATATTTTTGTTCCGACGTTGTCGAGAAAGACGAATCATAGATAAGTTTGAGGGAAGGATAGTGTAGGAAATGGATTTTAAGCCCAGGACGGGCAAACCACATATAGTTGCGGGCTTTTTCATGCTTATCGCAATGGGAGGGGGAAGCCAGTATAGCTTGTTTTTGGCGGAGATGTCAGACGTTGTAAATTCACGCTAATGTCTTTGCTCAGGTTTGGTACTGTGGGTAAAAGTTCCGGCTAAGCACTGGTCGGGTCACAGCAGTGTAGAAAAGCTAGTTTTTTGTCGGTGGGTGCCCTCAACTTTTGTATAGGTTAAGAAATATTGGTGAAACTTATAGTATGTGCAGGTGGGGTGTGTGATCTAATTAGCACTTCGTCTGGCTAGCACCTCTTTGGCAAAGTGTATCATTTATAATAAGTTTTATTTCGCATTCGTTGTCTTTGTGTTATTATAGTGCCCGGTGCTCCATCAAATCTGGACGTGAGTGTGATAAATTCGACCGCCGTTGAAGTCTCATGGGGTCAACCAGTGGAGCCGAACGGCGAGCTCCAAGGCTACAACATTCGTGTCATTCCGTTGGACGACGCCGGGGAAATTGAGGAAAGCAAAAAAGAAATCCCTCATAAAGCCGGGCCGAATGTAAGTATGATTCGGAATTGTTTAACAGTTTATTAAATAATTGAGCGTATTATTTGTTAGCTCGACGGATCAGAAGTAAGAGCAAATCTTTCGCGATCTGCAAAATGGAATAAAATTAGCAGTTGTTCAAGGGCGTCCAGAGAATTTTTAGGCGAACGATTTGCTTTTATATAATATTTGTTTGGAAATGTATATTTGGTTAAAAATGTAATCAGCTTCTTGATGTAGCAATGTTTCCTGTACACAGCACAATGTATACTCGTCCATGTTCACAAGGTTTGCTGAAAAGAAACTAGATACCGTGACTGCTGCAGATGTCCGTTCATCCGAGGTGTTTGCTGACGCCCGGTAATTGAAGTCTCCCAACCGATTAACTCTGCCTGAACCCTCGGCTTACTGAATTTATTAAACTGGCCACCGTTAAATTTATGGTCACCGTTTGGGGTCTTTTAGGTTAACCCCTCTCCTGCAACTGAAAATTGGTAACTTTAGTATCATGCCACTCAGCTGGACTAGCTAGTTCAGAAAATATTCATTTTGGCTGTTTTTGTGACAGTTTTTTTATTTTTTGGCGCGGTATTGGTGCTCAAAATTTTCAAAAATTTTTTTCTCAGTAAATGTGTAATTTTATATATCATTTGAACTGTACTGGGTACAGAGGTGGTAAAGTCACCTCAACCCGTTCACGGGTAAAGGAATTGTGCTTAGGATTTCATATAAATCAAAATAGTACCTTACCCCGTTTTACCCTTCAGCTGAATGTATCATCATTCGACTCAGCTCGTCTGTGCGGAGTGTCGAATGATATATAAAATTATATATTTATCGAGAATTTTTTTTCGAAAATTTTGGAGACCAACAATTGGAGACAAAAATAATCGAAAAAACTGTCATAAAAATGGTCGAAACAATAATATTTTCTGAACCAGCTCGTCGAACTGCGTCGAATGGTGCGAAAATTGCCACTATATCTTCAAAGTTGACTATTTTCGGTCTGGTGTACTAACGGAAAAGATCCATCATTCATTTCATGAGTTGACTATCGATCAACTACTTACGAACTAAATGAAAGCGTAAACTATTTATTATGCATCACTGTTTGTTATATATATTGGTACTCTCTGTGTAGGTCTAGGAAATTGCAAAGTAGAATATATATATTTGTTTTTACAAGCTACTATTTAGAAAAAGTCTTAATATACATGATTTTAATATACTATTTGAAGTCGAATGTATTATTTTAATGTAACTAGTTGTGCACCCGTGGCCACATGCCACAAAATGTGGAACAACTGTTCTAGAAAACTATACAAATTAGCGCAAAAAGGTGCAAACTACAGGAACGTGAGAATGAAAAATTGGTCACCCGTTTCCGGACCCCTGGGCACAGGAGTGTCCTAACACCGGATCAACTATATATCGGACACGACCATCGACATCACTCCAATTGACTGAGCGGCCTATATAAGATTAAATTAGTTTTTTTTTCGATTTTTAGACGCATTACGCTCATACGATAGTGTCTAGTGCCCTGACCCTTCCATAGCTCCTTGCCGACTAAATTTTTTAATTATAAATTTTTCACTTTTTAAATCTTATTGATGCTTTTACAGAACATTGACAATGCGCGGTGATGATTTCGGGCAAAATATCAAATTTTTAATGGATGCCGAATCTTTTAATTTTAAATCTTAAAAAATTAGTTACGTTGGGTGTCAATCGATTCAGCTTGCCGGTGTATAAATAAGCCTGACCCGGTGCCATTCAAAAGTTAGAGATGAAGCTGAATTAAGCTATATACTATAAAAATGTTCTAAATTTCGAACAAAGTAATATATACATAAAGAAAACGTAAAATCCAGTAGCAGGTGATTGTTTTAAAAGAACAATTGTATAATTAAATAACATGTATGTAATGTAGTAATATTATGTGAATTAGAATAATATGTGAATATTATAATTATTATTTTTTTAATTATAATGTTATGATATAATGCGGATCTATAATGTATATACAATCAATTTAATATGGCTTATAAATAAAGCATACGTACTTATAATGTGGGTCTTCTAAATTATAATTTCAAACAGATAAATGTGGATGTTTCGATTCCCGGACTGTACATAGCTGGAATATCTTTAACTACTGTTGGTTTTTAAAATAGGCGAAAACCCTCTGGGAGGGAAGGGGTGGAGAGGTGGTGGGGATTCCACGCTCAACGGTTTGGTAATCTGGAATTCGAACGCTTTGGTATAGGTATTCTTGGGTCAAAATACCAGGTTAAGATCCCAAATTCGTGCCCCCCAGATTTTTACAGCCCTACCCTGAAATTCGTATGGAATATGTGCCAATAGTTTCAACACATTAAAATGAGAGAGAACGACCATTTTTCATTAAATTCAGGACTTTATAGAAAATATGAATATGAAAATATGACTAACCTATTTGGAAACTTGATAGCAAGCAGATAACGTGTCCCATCCAAAACATTTTCCCATTCAACATTTTGAAAGCCATAATTATACCAAGTTATCGGCCGATGTGTCATGACATTGTTATGAGCTTTGTTAATTTTGGTATCTTTCGACTTTCGGCTTGGTTCGATCTGTACAAAAAAATTTCTAAAAATTTAACGAGAAAATTGTTTTTTTCAGTTTTGGCTGCCAAGTGTAAACTAAAGAAGTTGGAAAAATAATTGTGAGTCGTGGAGGAATTCACATTTTCTAACCCGCTTCGGCTACCTGAGTCGAATACTTGCAAATAGTCAGCAAACTTAACAATTTTTGTGATTGCTGGAGGTGGGCAAATACCAAACTACCCCACCTTTAACAGTTTCTACAAATAGCTACACCAGGTCTGGGTGTCTTTTTGCAGTGACTTCAAACATACCAAACGCAATAACATGTGGTATTATTTGTTGATGATATTTGATACCTTGATGTTACTTTTTAAAAATTAATTAAATATTAATATTAAATATTAATATTAAGTATTAAAAATTAATAAATTAAAATTATTTTTTCATTTTTTCTTGCAATTAATTCGTCTTTCGAGCAGGTCCGTTGTAGCTGTACCGTTTCATCAATATTCATCGATCTTGGTTCATTTTTGACATGTGTGTTATAAACGGCTTTTATTCATTATATATGATTGTCGAAAGAAAATCATTATATACATGTTTTTTCCTAAAATCAATGTCAAATTCTGCGTTGTTGTTGACGTTCCACTTGTTTCTGATTGACAATCGGCGCTATTTATTATCTGTCGTGTCTGTTTGTGCGTGCTTGGTTGAGTTATCATTTTGCGGTTGATCCGTGAAAGAAGCTTCTTGGGAATTGTTGTTCTATATTGCTTCTTACCAATGTTCTATTTATAAAATATACAAAACCGAATATAGTTCTTGAGTACGAAATGAACGACTAAAAGCATGCCGACTCAGTCCGGATAAGGTATAATGGATACGGTGGCCAGCCGGCAGCTTCACGGTTGCTGGCTTTAGGAATCTTTTAAGAAACATTCCTTGTAAATATTTGAAAGACACGTTGCTGTAGTCTGTAATGGCATGTCTTTCCTGCTCGTGCGATAGCAATTATTCTCCTGGTAGTTGTTCGTTCATTAGCAGCGCTAATTGATTTTTTGCAAATTTTCTGGGTATATATATTCACTGTTCTTACTATCCAAACCGGCGAAGCAGCCCGCGATGAGCGCTGAAATGAATTTGTGCGATTGAGACAAACGTGGCTGTAATCATTTCGTATGGTTTACGGGTTGTCTGCCCATAGCTTGTTCAAAGCTAAAACGAACCTGTATGTTTCAAACTAGGTGTTTTTTGTTTCGGAGAGCAAATTGCCCTATTTTGGGCTGTATGGCTATGCCTAATTGGAGCAGTAAGTTTGCAAAACGCTCGTAAAGTATAACGCGCTCTCGCATATTGGGTTGTATTCCATTCTATTTCCATGCTACGTCAGACATGTTCTAAGTTTTTTAAGCCAGAAGTTATGGATTAGAATGATGCTAGAAAGAAAGTAGCAATCCGAGAGAAACCAAGCAAAACGAAGAAATTTAAAAATAATAATTTATTTACATTTCCGACAAATTTTAAAACGGGGCTATTTTTTACCTAAAATTTGTCATAACCTCATCCTCCCCAAGTTTTTTTCACACAAATCAACTAACTATTTTGTATGGCTCGATTTAGTTATAGATATATAGTTATGTAGCTTGTAACATTGCTTGCAATTGATTGTTTGTGTGGCTTTGAAATGACTGAAATTGCATATAGACTAGTAGTGTAGCGTAAGGCTCTTGTCTTTTTTGACAATCGCCGACCTGCATCCGTAAAACTATGGTACGTGTATGGAACATAAAAAAATTGAAATCCCAATATAATTTTCTTCAAACGTCGAATATTTTCGATCAGGCCTGTACATGCGCTAATTATCATTATCAAAGCAGTCTCAGCTAAAGGTGTTTATGATCGCTCATACGGTCAGATGTCAGACAAAAGATACATATCGGATGGAATTGGGTTGTTGAAATTCGTTTGGACCAGCGTAGAACGTCGCTGAACATTTGTTTTTGTGAGCTGAATAATACGTGTGTTTTTATCGAGATAGTATTGCCGACTTTGTTCATCTATCTTCCTTTTTCTACATTTTTTGTGTATATACTGCAGGGAATAACCGGAACCGAAATTTACCGGAACCGGAACCGTGCATTTAAACGGATCCGGAACCTAGTCTTCAAAATTTATATATAGTAAAACAACTGAAGGAAGAAATTAAGGTATAGTCGATTTAAAATGCATTTACAATAACTTTTACTTTAAATTTATTGTATTGTGATGGCATTATTGTCGTTCTGAAACTTTAAAGAGACTAAGGAAGCTAATAATGTTTATTTATCGATCAAATATGTCGGTTTTTGGACATTCAGAGCAAAAAAATTCCTTCCACTATACACCCTTGCGTATACTGCGTCAAATTGAATGTGCCTACAACGCTTGGAGCGTAAAATAAACACTGGCTCTGTCCCCAATCGCCTCCCTTTACTACACATACGTTTGTTACATGTTGCTCTGTAGGAAACTTGAAATTATTGGTTTATATGATTCCAAGAAAAATTAATAGATAAAAGTAATTTTCTGATCAGTGGTAAGAGACACTGTTCAGGCTAGCGTTGGACAAACAGTGCTCGTCAGTTAGATGATAATGATGATAACTTTTTAATCAGAATGCTATAAATGAGACAAACTGTGATACTGCTCGCACATTTTCAATAAATCCAGTTTATTGCCAAGAAAGCAGTTTCTGATAACTTTTTAATCAGAATGCTATAAATGATACAAACTGTGATACTGCTCTCACAGTTTCAATAAATACAGGTCATTGCCAAGGAAGCAGTTTCTGGCTACGTTGTAGATAACATTACTTTACTTCAATTTCGCCTGATTTACAAATTTTACAAGCGCACTGGCTGGTGCTTGACGCAATTTATATTAGCCAAGCATACGCTAAGTAGGTACTACGTAAGCCATACTCTGTTACATAGTTGGACTGGTTTAATTCGAACGTAACCCGGAAACTTCTGAATGTGTAAAATAGTTGCTACAAGCATCGACCTGGTTTTGATTTGTTAACAAACTCTTGCAGGTTATTATGAAAAATACCTACTGAAATTATATATATGTCCTACTTGCGTTTCACACAGCAAAGTGCTTAGTTAATCTTTTCTTTTGCTTGGTTGTCTTGGAGTTTGATCATTGTATAATATTATATATTACATCTGTTTGATCAGAGATGAAGCAAAAATGTGGAAAATTTCAAACAAAATTTATAAACCGGGATTCCGGTTCCGCTATGGTTTTTGCCCTTTCCCGGAACCGCAACCGGAACAAGATTTTCGCCGGAGCAGGAATTCCGGTTACTCCCTGATATAGTGCGAAGAAATTTTAGTTTAATAACAATTTTACCGCCTTGCACTATTACATTGGTGCAATATCCTTATTTTAAGACTAAGATTATAAATTGTTGACTTAGTCCTAACCGGCCTGCTTTGTTATTGGGAGCTGCACTGCTTTCCAAGGGCAATATGGTCAGCGTTCCAGAGTGGTACGTATTGCTTTAGAGTGAAAATGAGTTCTTTAATATTCGCAATCTAATTCGACCAAGCTCAAACTGTACAATAATAATTGTTCCTCATCGTACCGACACTTCTCTAGGTACTTCGCAAATTATATATAGTGCAAAATTGGACTGATTAAAGATGATAATTAAATGTGGCATTAGCGCTCTTTTGTGCTCGATTAATCAATAGTGCGATGCCGCGGTAGTAAAGCCGACTACAATGGCGTCGATGATGGTGATAGCGATGAACAGCTAGCTGGAGCTACGTATTCATTAATGCACCATATTTTTGAAAACACCGCCGAGGTCTTGACAAATGCTGGCATGTCAATCGAAATCAGAAGTTGTTTATTCGCCGTGAATGCATTTGTTTTCGCGTTCAGATTCATTCGTGCTTGCCACCTGAAACTCGATTTGTCTCGCTGTATGACGATGATTTTGCCGCGATTGATTTTATTTCCTTTCATAGTTTCATTCTCTCATGTTGCTATTATTCTATTTGAGAGATGAAAATTCTACCAGAGCCGATTAGGTTTAGTAGCAATAGTTCAACGGAATGGGGTGTTTACTGAAACCAAGAGATTATCAAGAAACGTGCCGGGTCAATATCGCCCACATACGCTTTGAAACATTAAAATTTTTATGACTCACTCGAAAAAACGTATCTTATTATCATGTCTAGTTTCTACCCTTAGGGTGATTGTTATAAGTTTTGTCCCTCAAAGCCTAGCATTGAGAGATGTTTCAAACCAATGCATTGAAACAGTTTCACAGTACGAGTTGTTGATGCGTAGAGCTGTTTTACTGAATACAACGAAGGCCATCCTTTTGTTAAAGCACCAAATTCAACCTTTAGAATACTTTAGACGGTGACGGCTTATACTCTTTGTTTCTGTTCAATAGACACCATGTGGCTAGGTGTAAGCGGTATTGATCTGTTTCTGAATTTGCTTGTTTTTTGAGCTACGTAATTTTCTATATTTTAGCATTTGAGGTGTTTTGATTATCTTATTCCCAATAATAATGCAATACTTCGAAAGTCTTATTTATTTGTGTTCACTTAGCCTGCGCTGCTCACAAATCAGTTACGAATGTTTGCAATGCTCATGTCGAAATTTCGGTTATATATCCCACTATTACAAGCTGAAATCTTGACATGATACTAAACACTTTTAGTATGACCGACATTTGATAAAACAAACAGTGCGGCACACCATTTCTTGTCGCATTTCACTTATTTGTATAAAAGATTATCTTGTGTGTGTGTGTGTACACTGGAGACTGCTTTTGGACTTGGCTTTAGTGTTGTGGTTTGCTGGTTCGCTCGAGCTAAAATATGTCGATAAAATGTCACATGCAGCAGTATTATATTTATTTAGTTTTCGCCGGAGATGCAAAGGAACGTATAAATTGTTAATTATTTACAAACATCCTTCTTTTTCGTGTTCCATTACTGATAAGTACAGCAGTTGGGCGAGTTGAAAGATGTTACGATGACAGGTCTCTTGGGTTTTTGTATTTTTCCTATTACTGCTGCGTATTGTATTTAAAAAGCTGATTAGAGAATATCCAGTAGAGGAGCGTTAATCGAAGTTGGTTGAGTTTTAGGAGCGTTCAGATTGCGTGGAATATTGGCGAGCTATCTCGATGCAAGTGGCGTGGGCTTTTTCTTCATGAGGGTTTTTAAAAATCTGTGGAATCACGCTGACGGGGATCTGTGGTGCTGTCATTACACCACTAAGTTGGGCTTTTTGTGTATGGGTCTTCTTAGGAGCCTATGGAAGCTTATGGACGGGAGGCCATGGTGCTGTCTTTATACCAGTTTTGTAAAACTTCTACGTCGTGATAGTTTTTAAAATGCTGTGGAATTTTGCTGACGAGATCCTTGATGCTGCGTTTATACCATACTTTTTTCTTGTAAGTTTTAAGAGCCTGTGAAATCATATGGACGCCGTTTTACGGTGCTGTCTTTTGCCGTATTAAAATAACACCAACTCCGTTGTTCATGTAAAACTACACTTGGTGCAGTACATCACCGCTATTCTCGCTTATCCTTGGTATCTTTTTTCGGTGCGGATATGATGTCCTATACCATCGTTTTTGTTTCGAACAGGATTAATAGCATAGTCTATAAATGTGGATTAGGCTCATGTTGCAGCTGATACTTATAAGATTGTAGCCGTGTTTTCAGCACTAGTTGGTTTGTAGTCGCCTCAGCACATCAAAACTTACATAATTATCTGTAGTTTTAGCTGAGTGTTGGCAAATACAAAATTGCACATTTGCACTTGAACTCCAGGGTTTTGTCGAACTCCAGTATCTACGTGCTGTCACATATAGTCCTGTCTTTAAGGCTGAGTTCTCTTTTTTCCTCTTTGCTGTGATTTTTTTAAGCTTTGCAAGTATCGATAATTGTCATCACATCGCTACATAGTGTAACTAAAATCTTGAGTTGTTGTTTTAATGAACAATTATGCGTCCCCGAAATTTTTCTAAACAGAGTATAGTCTGCAACTGTTGAAGCTACAACTAGATACGAACCGTGTCTGATATTGGGCGATATTTGATAAAAGATAAATGGCGCATTAATAACGTTTTGTGCACGTTAAAGTCTTCCTCGTGTCATAATCGTATTCGGCTGTCTCGTGTTTTCGTTGAAATCTAAACAGTTTTGTTGTACGTCTGAGTAGTTATGCAGAAAAAATGGCAGACGTGGTTTATTGTTGGATTGTGCTTACAAGTCGTTGGTATTTTCCTACGCCCAGATATATACATATATATAGGTTTCTGCATATTTATGTAAGGAGCATTGAGAAGTGAGCAGCTCCTACGCCCAGATACATATATAGGTTTCTGTATATTTATGTAAAGAGCATTGAGAAGTGAGCTGCTCCTACCCCCAGATACATATATAGGTTTCTGCATATTTATGTAAAGAATATTGAGAAGTGAGCATCTCCTACCCCCAGATACATATATAGGTTTCTGCATATTTATGTAAAGAGCATTGAGAAGTGAGCTGCTCCTACCCCCAGATACATATATAGGTTTCTGCATATTTATGTAAAGAATATTGAGAAGTGAGCATCTCCTACCCCCAGATACATATATAGGTTTCTGCATATTTATGTAAAGAGCATTGAGAAGTGAGGTGCTCCTACCCCCAGATACATATATAGGTTTCTGTATATTTATGTAAAGAGCATTGAGAAGTGAGCTGCTCCTACCCCCAGATACATATATAGGTTTCTGCATATTTATGTAAGGAGCATTGAGAAGTGAGCAGCTCCTACCCCCAGATACATATATAGGTTTCTACATATTTATGTAAGGAGCATTGAGAAGTGAGCAGCTCCTACCCCCAGATACATATATAGGTTTCTACATATTTATGTAAGGAGCATTGAGAAGTGAGCAGCTCCTACCCCCAAATACATATATAGGTTTCTGCATATTCATGTAAAGCGTTTTGCGATGCTCAATACATGCAAATTTGGTTAGTCATATTTAGGTAGAATAATTTTTGGTTTGTGCATAAACATGCGCGGACCAAAAACATGTATCGTGCACTGTTTTAATATGTTGCATGTCATTCCAAATCCATTCTATTTGACGCAAAAGTGAAAGAAAGTGAAAGAAATTGGGGTACGGGAATGGGGTCCAGCCCGATCGAGAAAATCTGGGAGACGGGTCGTAGTGCCCTCTTACTACCGTTGTAGGTTGATGTGCATGTTATTTACATATATATATATACATATATACCTTTCCAACTTAAATTTAGACTATGTATATTGTACATACAGCATTATGCACACGGTCCTCGCCACCGGAGAGGGGCACTAGGGGGCCGTCCCCCTGTTTACATATGCCACAAAATTTTTTCAACATGCGATCGCTATATTACTATGCTCAAATGAGCCCCACAAAGAGTGGGTGTCCCCTAAGTGAAATTTTCTGGCGACGGCCTTGGTTATGCATTAGGTAAACGTAAGCATATATCAGTAATGCTTAAATCAAATATCTTATACACCACCATCCTGAGGAATGGTGTGAAAAATTGGCTCTTTGCCAGCTTGAATAACAATAGATTTATTATTTACAATAGAGCTTATCTAGCCGTGCGCATAAACACTGTAGTAGCATAAATTTAAACCATTAATAAAATACATTGGTAAAACTATGCATTTTAATAGAATCGATTCGTGTTTGCGTCCACATGTATCTCGACAGTTTTGACTTCGCAAGACTCATAATTTTCAGTATCTTTGTTTCGTCGTCTCCTTCTGTTGCATAAAAATCTCGTTCAGCCATAGAATACATAAATCAATATGACACCGTCGTGCACAAGTTGTTGCTTTTTTTTTCAAAATACATTGGCGTATTATTTCTTTCCTATTGTATTTATTATCACTTATCTAATAGCTGTTTTCGGAAAACGGAGCTTTAATAATCAACTTCCTTCTCCTCTCTCTCTGTCTCTATTTCGTATGGTATCGTCGATGATGATGGATTTCATCAGCAGCAGCTTTTCGATATCATGAGTTCGAGATTTCAATAACTGCTGCTACGAACTGGTTTTGGCTTTGGCTTTTCTTGCGTTGAAAGCGGCTTTTCTTTAAATGGTTTTCTCTTCTCAGTACGCTTTCATTGCCGACCGAGCTTATACGGTTTAAACTTCTCTTTTAAATCGTTTATAGATATATTTTCCCGTTCCACTTTATTACGTAATACACAGGTATAATCAAAGATAAGTATGCTAGAAATTGAAGTACCGTACAGAGCGATTATAGCTAATGCGTCATCCCTGTTGGCGGATTACTGTCGTTTTAAGTATCCGCGACAGTTCAATGCTCTGGATTCGGTTGCCAGTACGAGCATTCACTTTCACTTCGATTTCTGCTCACTGAATCACAGCTAGGCGGCGGGATAACTGAGCGCAGTTACGTGTGCCTAAGGCGATCACTTTCACTCTGATTTCTGCTCACTGAATCACAGCACGCGGCGGGATAATTGAGCGCAGTTACGTGTGCCTAAGGCGACGAGAATTTGCCCATTATAGTATTTACATTCACATTACCTTATTTAAGAATCTAGACTATGAGGATACCGACAAAGCTTGCTTATTGATAGTTGTCCGAAAAAGATTTACTATGTTTGTACTATTTCAAAATTTAAGTAGCAGAAATAATTATGACGCCTACTGTTTTTGGTTTCGCTTTTTAAAATCTGGTTGGACGTGGATCACAATGTTCAGGGGCCGATACAGTTGACAAGTGTCGCGTGATTTCTCCTTCTTAGTTTATGAAGAACACACGTCGTTGTTTTTTGGTTTATGACACATTTGACAAGCATTATACACCTTCACATTAGACATTGTGGGAAGGCAGTAGTAAATATTTTTGGAAGTGTCCCGTGCTAAAAAATGACCTGGGAAAAATCGAAAAAGTTTAGAAATTGATTATCGTTGCAACATAAAACTGAGTCGATTGGTACTAAAGTCAAACACTTTGCGGCGAAACTCATAGTATGTATTAGCTCGCTGTAGCTGCTTTTGCAAAGATTATTTATTGCAGTTTTGACTATCGCCGCGTCTTCTTTTTGAGATACGGGCGATATATTTAGGAGTGTAAGGGAACTTTTTGTCGCATACTACATGGATTCACAATGAACCCGTTACGCGATTTAACGTAGCGTCTTTGTGGACATACGCAAGTTTTCACTCAAACCGGAAAGGCGGCTGGAACTCGGTATTGTTGCACAGCTTTGTGTTCCGCCTACTTGTGCTAAATAGTGTTCACACAAATCCATAGCATCAAGAGTGCATTAGGGAAAAGTATGACGTTTCCTTGCTCTCATATATTAGCCCGTGTTTGATTGCGAAACTCCCGAGTTTTTTGGTGGAAAGGGTCAGGCCAAAAACGACCGCGTTATCAAACACGGGCTAATATGTGAGTGCAGGGAAGTGTCATACTCTTTACTGACGCACTCTAGATAGTACTAAAATGTCTTTGTCCTGAAACGTATTTTTAGTATCAAATTGTACTGGTGCGACAACTACGTATTGGTACTTCGGCATTGGTCCTCACATATGTTTCGGTTTCAGGTGTGGGGCACCCTGCTACTTGTAAACAGTGTGTAATACTATTGACGCTATGATGGCATATTTATATTTTATCTTCCTATCGTTTTAATACGATTTAGTAAAACAACTATTGCGAGAAAGACAGCGTGACCATAATTAAATATTAGCTGAACGGCATGGCAATGTCATGCAGAAATCGCATAGTTGGATCTGAATTGAGGGACATTTCTGAAAGAAATCATGCAATCTGAAAAAAACTGTGCCTGGTATTATAATGTTTCTTGAAACTTCTGATTTATAAGATTTAACAGTTCTGTCTCATTCGTTTTGGAAGGAGAAATAAAGGGGGGGCGATGTGTTTTTCATATATGAAATGGGTTTATGAGATTGTATTAAAGGTGTATTGTTGTCAGGGTGTGTCTTTTTTAAATGGCCTCGGGAAGCAAAATTTGGAACCTCCAAACAGCGACTGAATGCAAATAAAATCTTTACTCCGTTTCTCGTCACCGCTCGAGTTGTTTCAATTCAGAACTATATATATACACCATTGCTTCGTATAAAGCAAACTTATGCAAATACATTGAAAAGATATTTAAACTAAAAGAGTTAAAATAAATTAATTTAAGGTGAGTGACAGCGCAGTAACTAGTATTTGGCAAGCGTGGGTGGAACAGAGGTTTAATTTATATATGTTATCGTTTTGAGTAACACCTGTGTTTGATGTATATACTACCTTAGAACCTTGAACCAATTGGAAAACCCAAATGAAAAACGTGAAATACTTGTGCTGGTCTCTAGATAACCACACCATCGTATTAAGTCTAATGAAAACCTATATAGACATTCGACGCACTGCACGCAGTACATAACCAAGCTACCGAGAACATGCTATATGCTAGATATCTGATTGACTGACCCTAAACGCACTGAAAAGGCATGAAATATACTTGCTGGTCTTTAGATAACCGAACCGAACAACCACCTATATATCCCATTCTTAGTGTCCTGCACGTAATGCGTGACCAGACAAATGAAAACGCTCTACATTTTAGAAATCGGTGTTAGTCGACCGAGAATCCTTGAAACCCCATGAAAAGGTATAATGTAGTCAAACTGGATTCTACAATGCAAAACCGTCGCATTCAGCGTGCTTGAATAGACACTTATTGTAATGTAAAAACACGCAAAAACATGCCGAAAATTGAAATATCGCTATTTCTGGCTAAGGGTCGGCGAACCATATTCGGGTCCACAGCAATCCATGATTGGTCCCACAAAAGTCATGGTCAGCAATGTTGTAGATGTTGATGAGTTGGTTATGTTTTTCTAGTTTTTTCGAACCGAAGTCTGTGCAAGATACGTGCTGCGAAAGACTGTTACCTGTGTGGCCAGTTTTGGCAAAGAACCTTTAAAACCTGTTTTTTGCCATTTAAATCCCTAAGATGGGGTCGGAGCTGTTCGCGTTCAAACTAAAGAGCACATCCTCATCACTTTTGCTATCGAGTAAAAAATTTATCGAAACACATCCACCCGAAGATTTGCTAAGCATGGCAGAAAGAAACAAAAACAAATTTTTACGAACTTTCCTCCTAGCGCACTCTCTGGGAACTCCGCTCACGTTTGCTCGCTCCGTTTCTCTGGTTTGTGCTATAAATGCCGTTTGTTTTACCGATTTCGAACAGTACACCAAATCTAACGGTAATAACCGCTATTTTACTTCGAAATTCTGTTCGTCATATTTATACTATAACTGGTGTTCACCTGGCCCCACGGTTGTAGGAAGCCTCAATCCTGATCACTCGTCGCCACCTAGATTAGATAGATAGATAGATTTGACTATACTGGGCTAGAAAAACATGCGGGAACATGAATGACACGTCCATTGCATCAGCCCGTTAAACTGTGAATGATGTCAGAGTCTAGGATTTAAAAACTGTGAAAGTGCAAAGCGTTACCTTATCTTAGATTACCTAAAACGTTGTATTCCGTTTTAATCATGGTTTTCGACAGCAAGCCTACCATTACTGAGAATAAACCTACATAACTTTTTAATGTTGTAATCTCTTAAGCCTTCTATATTAATTACTGTATTCCCTAGAATTTCTCTCCGACTCTCTGCAAACCTAGGACAAGAACACAGAAAGTGTTCTGATGTCTCGTCGATACCACAATGATAGCAGTGTTTGTTTCCTGTAACTTTTAACTAATGTAAGTGGAAGTTTAGCCAGCTATGCCCCGTTATTCCCTGAACGCACTGTCTTATTCTGTCTTTCGTTAATCCTAACAAATATTTACTATATTTCTTATTCGGCATACTAATGATACTCTTTGTCTGTTTACACTTTGCTTCCTGCATCCATCTAGTAACAAACTTTCTATGTAGCCAAGATTTTATCCTTGTTGCGACTTCCTT
>JASANE010023541.1:0-43718 GCA_030248225.1 Trileptium ribeirensis
ATTCCGGAAATTCAGAGCTAACTCAAAACATTTCAATAATTGAGCTAACACATTAGATTTTTGTCCGTATTTTTGATTCCACGAAATTACCAGAAATTTGGGTATTTAAGAAGCTTAAGCAGTTGTCTTGAGGTTTCAGTTGCGTCAAGATTGCTGCCAGTAGGGTAAGTGGCGCTGCCACCTTTTATTGTTATTTTTTGTAATTATTTAACGTTTGGTTAAATAAACGGTCTTCGCCGCGCAGAAAAAATTTAATTATAATAAGCTAATGATATTAAGCGTCAGTTAAGAGCAGCAAAATACCTGAAGGCTTACGCGCACCCCATCATTGTCAGTGTGGAACCCACTCTGGCTTACGGATTTGGGTGGGTCGAACCTGTAAGCGTTGATTTTACAGGATTTCGCTGAGGATTTATTCTGCCGCTGCATCGTCAAAGCACAACGATGTAAGGCCATACTTCCGCGTTCATAATACTAACTAGGATGAGCCCGCTACGCCAACTCAGCTGAAACTCCTGCTGGTGCAGTACGCTGCTCGAATCCGGGTCACATACGCTTCTGAATCGCTGAATCTAAAGAGCGTGTCAAACTAAAGACCGGGAATAGCTTTTTGCGAGCCGCAAGCACTTATTGTGAGCTTATCGGGCTTCTCCGCGGGACTGTCTTCTTACCAAAACGTAACCGACATCTCCAATAGTGGCCAAAGGGGAAGAGGGTGACAACGGAGCGAGTTCGAGAATTACCCGGAATATAAGTAAAATCAAGATGAGGGGAAGGAAGCCACACTATCCGGATCTCTATCCGATTCCATACTTATTATTTTATTTGCTAATTATTTTAGGTTCTCTTACCTATAACTGCCAATTTTAAAACCTCTCAAGTCATACCTGAAAATCTAAGCACGTCTATAGGTACAATACAACATTACTTCAGAATCCAATTCCATCAGCCTACTCCGTTTTCCTCTCTTCCCCCCCGGGTCCAGCCAAGGGTCAGGGTTGGATTCTGCTACAGATGAAAGTTTACCTGTGTCACCTTACAAAACATTAGTGCGTAAGCAAGTGCAATAAAAGCAATTTAAAATCAATTAACAACTACCTAAAAGATATTTTACGAACACTTACAGTGGTACTGGCGGTACATAAGTCGGCTCCTCGAACGCCTGCCGTAGATATCTTTGAGCGTGCAGCGCATGTCGCTGTCGGGCCTCCTGTTCCGTCGGCGGTTGCTCCGAGTCATCGGCTGCAGTCGATCCTCGAGATGACTGTACTGATCGCCCCCGCGGTGGTGTTGACGCCTTTCGTCGCTTACGTGAGCGTTTGGGCGGTGTACGATCGCTCTCGCCATAGTCGCCTTCCGAAGCGTGTGTCTGGTAACCTATATACGTGACATCTTTGGATGTAGAAGCCATTCTAGAATTAGAGAATTTTTACAAGATTAGTAAAGTACCAACACACTCTCAGGAACCAGAAACATTTTAAGCGAATCTTTTAAACTAGAAAAATACTCAGCACCTGAACCATAGTGCGTTCTTCCTCGAAGGTAACCGATCGTGCTGATAACGTGAATCTGCAACAAGCGTTATAGCTAAACAAATAACAAATAGCTCGTTTAGGATATAACCCAGTTTCTGTACTCCAGCACATCTGCTTAGTTGGGCTCAGCCCTTTCGCACTCAACAGTTTTGATGCCCCGCATCGAACAACATATTACCTAGATAGCTATATGCTGACCCAAATCCAATAGCCGCTTTGAAAAAAACCTTTAACAACGTAGTGAGACTAATTTAACCTTGACAATGACATGCCTCGTCATGGCCACCATGTGAGCTTATCGGCCTTCTCCGCGGCACGTTTCTTACCAAAACGTAACCGACATCTCCAATGGTGGCCAAAGGGGAAGAGGGTGACAACAGAGCGAGTTCGAGAATTACCCGGAATATAAGTAAAATCAAGATGAGGGGAAGGAAGCCACCAGGGGATGGACCGGTCTACCAGCGGTCGGAGATACCCTTTGTCACGAAGTGAGAGTTGCGCGAGTTCCCAGTGGTAGACATGTCATTGTCCCGGGCAGGGATATCAAGGTTGTATTCTGGATCATATAACCGTTCCTAAAATAAATTGAGTTGGCCGTGTGTAATGAGCAAGTTAACTCGAACAAATGCCTGAGTAGTTCAAGTGGAGTTTTGCTTATGTATTATCTGAATGGAACTATTTGGGGTACAAAAGTATCAGAGAAAGAACTTGTTTATTTGAAGCAATAATTGTATGTGTAGCCTGGCTTGATGTTGTGCACCCGGCACCTTTCAGCCATAGCGAATTTGAAATAATTTATTTTATGTAAGGCAAAATTTAGATAGCGAACTCGAGTATCTGTGCTATCAAAGATCATACCCTGGCAATGTCCTTGAGACGAGCTCTGGGTAATGAATTTTGATATTGGAAAAGCCTAAAGATTGGTTCAATTAAATTTAAAACTAAATTTAAGTAATTTTGGTCAGCGTTGGCAAGCTCGAGTGGTTGTGCCATCTACGCTTAAGTATACCAGGGCAAGTTCGCATAACGAGCCGTAGTATTTAGTTAAAAGAAAAATAGATTTTATAAAAATTAAATTTTTAATGAAAAGTTAACACGTCATGTGAGAGTTGAATTTCAAGAATATGAAGCTAACCATGGATATGATTTATTATTCATGACAGGTTATCTTTAAACTACAGCGAGCTCGAGTGGCGAGTCTGTAGTATTTTTGGTAATTGATTGTAAGATTTTATACAGAGCTTTTCTAGTATCTGTTGTGCCCGTGTAGGCTCGTGTAGGATTTAATTTAAAGTTCTTCAAAAACTTTTGTTTGTGATCACTAACAAAATTTAATACTGTCACGGTGCGCCCGAGTAGGCCCGTGAACAGCCGAATTTAGATTGTCATCGAGTAATGTTAATGAATGAAATTGGTGTTTTTAATAATAACATATTGTTTGAGAAATCTGATTTGCAAACGATGTTCGAGTAACTGTTGATTACATTCACTAATTGTAATTTCCGATAAATGTTGAACGAGGAATACCTAAGGAATATTACATTTACTTTTAGTTTTTATTTTATAGTTTGGCAGTATTTAGAGAGGAGTGAGCTGCATCAGCTCTGAAGGCATCCACGCTCTGGCTTAACTCAGCGATGCGGCCCAAGCTAAGACAGGGTATGGAGCTAGAGAAGGCCTTGGTAACCGTTAGGTCCAAAGCTTAGGGGTTGTATACTGATACACTCTGGAATATCTTAATACCGTTTAAGTATTAACCAAAGAGTAAAATGTATTACCTGTATTGTTTGTAATACTAATGAGGTATGCAAGCAAATTGCACTAGGACTTTAAAACTATTGTTATATACAAGTGACCTAAAAATTAAAGGTATGTACTGCCATGCCATTATAATCCAATAACGTAGCGGAACAAGGATGAGTCTGATGGTTGCCTAGCACCGTATAAGCAATTAGCGTTAAGCTCCTAGGGGTCAAACTAGCGCTAGCGCTAGAGAGAATATCTACGTTGCTATAGGTGACCAGCACCTGAGTAGGGGAACACACAAGCCTTACATAATTGGAAATCGGCTCAGATTTGATTAACAATAACACCGGTTCGTTGGAAAATTTAATACCCGTTGTTAAGCTGAAAATTTGTGAAACAAGTAAGTAACAAGATTAGTGTTACAAGAAAAACTGTACAAGAAAGAAAACTTAACAATGTCTAGCGTTATGCACTAGAAATGTATCCAATAACCAGTATCAAGGTATTGACAACGCGTTAGGACTAGCCTAGAACCCAAACAAGTCTCAGAAACTTAAAACAATTTTTATATTTTTATAGGTTTTTGAGCATACTCTAAAAAGTATATAAATCATAATTCGTAACCACCTAAGAAAATCGTAATAATCGCAAATCGGGAAAACCTGAAAAATCGTATAAAGTTTATGTGTTAGTGTGGACAAGACAAGTGACACAGGATGCCCCTGAATAGAACGTGGGTGTTGGACCATAACCGCCAAGCCCCCTAAGCGTAAAATTTCCCCGGCCTGCATGCTGGGTAACCCCTAGGCGAGGCTTGCGCTAAGACATAATTCCGGCAATTATGTCCCACCCTAGAGCATACTTGCAACTATGCAGCCTTCGACGATAGAGCAGCCCATAGAAGACGGCCTGGTACCAACGGGTGGTAAGAACGGTTCCGGAAAAGGAGAAAGACCAATCCCACCCAGAGGTTCCCGTTCAGGGGATGGGCTGCCCCCTTTCTGGTCTGCCTTTCACCCGGCTAGGGCTTACCTTGCCTAGCACACCCGCCTCCTCGGCAGGGTCCAGAAAAGTGGGGTAACCTCCTGTTACGCCACCTATGAAATTGAGTGTATAGGTACATAACCATGTCTGGGTGTCAAGAATGTGTTTCGAGGCATATGTTGCAGTAAGTCCAAAATAAAGGAGAGCGTGATAGCATGCCACACTGTGGTTACATAAAGAACAAAGAATCTGGGCAGTACGTCTACATGCCTAAACTTAAGCGTTAACGAAAAGGATTAAACCAGAAAAGCTATATATAGATGAAAAGAACAATTTCGCTTGCCTATGATAGTATAAAACACTAATAACAAAAGAAAAATACCAAACTTGTCGTGAATACAAAAACAAAAACTGTAGTACGTTGAATTACACAACAAAGACGAAAAAGAAAAAAGAATAATATTCCACTAACACACTGTCGTACTCCACTACTAACGTCCGCCATCTTGTTACTCACCACAAAACAAGCCAAGTTTTACACAGTAGTAAAGTCGTAGCTACCAAAATTTATTTAGTAACAATAATTTCCATTTAGTAATATTATTTAAAATTTTGAGAAATTTTGTGAGTTTGTAAGGTCAAAATAAGAGTAATTTAAGGATGTCTCCTAGGGACTGAGTAGATTTTCGGTTAGGAATAAGTAGTTAGGACCCCAATGGATAGTTTAGAGGTTCAAGAAAACATATAAGGTTGGAAAAAGATAAATATCAAAGTATTCAAATTTAGGGAAGAAATGGTAGGAATTAGGGAATACCAAAAAGGTGAGAAAATAGAATTATGGGACGATTATGCGGCGTTCACGTTATAATGTCCCCAACGTTTGGAACCTATGTACCCCACACAGTGTCAGACACACTGTTGACAACAGGGTGTCTTAGAGACCCCCATGTTTTTAATAAATTTTTTCAACGGTAGCTAGTTACGCGTATTACCGCTTACCGACAGTGTCAGGCACACCGTGTCTTCTGGCAGTTTTATTGACAGTGTTCGGAATAATTTGAGCAGTGTTAATATGGGCTAGATACAAATACAGAGAATTTAGGAAAAACTTCACAGGACAGTTGACTAATAAACCACATTAGCTACAGACGGTGTCTGTTATAGTTAATTCGCGCCAAATCGGTAGCTAAGGGTGTGTACGACACTGTCTAGAAAAAATGTAGTAGCTAAGGGTGTGCCGTACACCCTCGGCATTTGATACACAGTATGGGTGTCACCCTGACTGTCTACACGGTAGGGTCGCGACTACAGGGGTCAACCAAACTCCCCACAACGCCGCATTAGGGTGTTATTAGTTTAGGAACAAGGTGAAATGTGGTCCAACGTTAAGATAGAAGTGGTTCCCGCTTAATGAGACCCGAGTATATTTATAAATTTGAAAATAAAGTGGAAAAGTTGGTTTTTGGATAAAATGTAGCATTATGTCAGGGTATAGAAGTAATGTATCACCAAATAGAGGTATTTAAGGGATTCACCCGAGTGGAGATATGTGTCGCCTTACCGAGAATGGAATATAATATACCCCATCGTGAGGAATTAAGAAATTTGAGAAAGTTGTTTATCTAAACCAAAAGTAAAGGAATTTGTAAATTTGTAAATTTCCAACCCATGCTTAGGAAATAATTGTCCCCGAAATAGGAGTAAAATGGGGTAATTACGGTGGTTACCCAAGGTGCGGCCGCGTGCCATTCCACTCGGGAAGCACAACCACCACCCTGTTTTGGGAAAGTTTTGAAAATAAAATTAATCCTGGTATTTGGTTGAAAATATTGAATATTATCAGTTTTTAGTTCCCAACTAGTATTTTGAAATATAAGAACCAGGTAGCCCAAATAAGGAAAATTAAGAATTCCCATGCCCAAAGTAGTAGAAAATGTCCAACCAAGTGAGGTTATAAGAGTCACCCCTCTGGAAAAGTGAATGTCTCCCCAAGGAAGGAAAATTAATTCATGTTAGTTTTAGGGTTGAACTTGAAATCAAGGTAATGTGATATCTTGGTGAGAGAAAATACAAGGTTGGACCTGCCCAAAAGTTGACACTTATTACCGACCACCGCACTAATTGCCAGGAATGAAGTATCGTCCGGCGAGCATGTGCCCGAGCATATTAAGTACACGACTATCAATAGCTCACTCATTGGCCCGCTTGCTAACGAAACGGATTTGCACACTACCATACAAGGTGTGCTGACCAGGAACACTGGGTGCGAGGTCATACAAACGAACCGCCGACAATTAGCTCATGTAAAGTTGGGTAAGATTATTAAAGTACCATCTAATGGAGTTTTGTTGTTTCCGCACTGAAACGGTACACCACTTGTAGTAGGATCGATAGTACTAAGTAGCATGCTAAAACCAGAAGAAACCACAATTAAATTCATCGATGGATCGACGCTTGAGCGCAGTGCCGACCGATCCGCTACATAGTTTAAAATAGGAAAATATTTCTGTAGTCTGATACCTTATATATCGCTTTCTTTGAACCACATTCAATGTCACCACATCTGATTTTCGTCATCTTATTTATATAATGATGCTTATTTAAACACGATATTACCTGGATACATGATATGATGCTTGTAAATGTTATTTAGGAAAGCTTGGTATCTATGTTCACTATTTATTTGACTTATTACGCAATAATTTTTTTTGTTTTCTCATGGGAATATTAAACATAATATGGGGAGCATATATATGATTAGTTCAATTTAATTGAGATGATATTTTTAGACCTTTCTGTTTAAAAATATGTCGTACTTGATTGAGTTTGACTGACTGGAAAATGATTACTGTTTAAATAATGATTTTTATTATTATATATTGATAAAAGAAACTGTGGATTTTGTATTGTTTGACGAACATTCCAATGTTATTTTGTACTGAAGTGTTGTTTCTATAGTGGAAGTTTCATATTGTTCTATTCTTACATCCGATTCAGAATTATGGCAGGTTATCTTCACCCTAATTAACTAAAATTTACCAGTGCCGAAGCAAATCATCAACAGCGCTTTTCAAAATCTTTGGTGTCAATCACGCAGCCGGGTCGGGTCCAGGTCTGGACGCGACGGCTCGGGTCGAGTCGGATCGGATCGGATCTTGTCACAAAGCTGACGCATGTCGTTGCGTCAAATTTGGGTCCAGCGATGGGCCCAAAATGTCGTGATATATCATGCTCTATCTGCGCTTACTACAGAATTTTGCACTATCCCAATGTAAACTTTGGTATAGCCAGGTGTTAACAATGAGAATACTCGTATAATACTTACGTTATAAGTGCAAGTACACCGCAAAATATTCTGGAGCGTTAATAGAAGAACAGATATGTTTAAACATATTTTATTGTTTTCATTCATACATATACAAAATATGTATCTTGAGAGATGTCGGCTCGGATCGGGTCTGAAAATTTGGAACCGATGCGATCCCTACTACAAACAGTTGCAGCATAAAAAGGCCATCACACTCATTTCTCAAAGTCCTGACGGTACTGGGAAATAAATACAGTGATTTCTACAGACTTTTTTAAAGTTCGGTCCTGTAACACTTAGACTTTGTACAGTAGTTTCGAAATAAATATGACAAAACTTAAACTTTTCAAGCAAGACAAGGCCACTTTAAAGTATCCCTGCAATTTTTGTATGGCGTCCCCCGAGTTTAAAGCACTGCACAGTAACCCTATATGTCTTAAACACAGTTATTGCAATTATTACAAATTCACTATTGCCTGGTTTAGGCTATGTAGTTAAGTCTGCAGTTTCTAAGCTTATCAAGACCAAATAACTTACTGGCATCCGTAAATTTAATAACTGACCAATGTAAACCTAATTATATGGCGAGCAGGTTAGTTGAGTTCCGATATTTCAAAAGCCAGCAAGGCAAAATACTGTGGAACGAGCGATTTTATAGAATACACGTTTCGTGTCTTTCTTTTACGTCTCTATTTCCCAACATTGTCTTATTGTATCGAATCAGCTAGGCGGGTTGATATAATTTAGCAGTTGGAACGTCAAATTTCATTATTTAACAAAATATTGGTTCTTTGCGCGACACTATTGCTTTCTAGGTTGAAAAATTTTCAAGTGATTTAACGTATGTACGGTACTGCGAACATCAAAATTACGTCTTGACTTTGTCAATTTGTCGGCTTGCCTGCAAAGTACTGAGAGATTATTAGGAACTTCTTATATGTAAATGCAGCAGAGCGTTTTATTGAAATTTTCCCTCTCATTAGGATAGGTAGAACAAACGCTCAACTTTATTCCTGAGAATTGACATCATACGACAAGTGCTTTGTATTTAGCCTGGAAATTGTCGTTAAGGCGACTGTTGACCTTTATTCAATCTGTGACTAGGGGGCAATTTGGTGCGCTGTTCGACAATGCATTTTTGAAAAAGAAACATCTTAAAATATTGCTTAAAACTTAATGCCTTTATTAACCCGTACTTCTGATTATGAATAGAATATAACATGTTTATTTGTTAGTGTGCAATGTACAGAGGCAATTATTCATATCACCTCCGACATTTTTATCCTGGAATTATAATTATGGAATAACCCAGACACAAGTGTGGAATACTCTGGGTTGCGTCCAAATTCGTCTTGTACAAATGCGACGTATTTTTGAAATTGTTCGAAAATCATGTGAACACAGTTTCACAATGAGGTTTCTCGTAACAGCTTAGATGAAATCTGAATTGATTTTAGCTGAGGGTCACATTATACAATAAAACATTCCGTATGTTTTAAACCCCAGCAACGTTAAAATGACAAACGAAACATTCCCGTGTAATACCATACTAGCACCGATGCACACAGACAACAGAGACATTATGGCGTATTGATCAGTATCTATACCAGTCATTACTTCTACGTTTACGGTAATGTAGTAATCAATATATATCCGTATTCAACATGGACATACCGATTAGGCTCATGTTTTCATAGTACATGTAAATATCTATAAGGGCCTATTCGCACTGCGTCCGATCCGTCCATATCCGATCTGATTTGCCTTCACATTGCATCCGACCTGATTCTATTCGATACAGCCAAATTCTGTGCCTGCCGTGTAGGTATGTATAGGTATCTACCAATTCGGATGCGACAAAATTATCCATGCTCTATCAGATCGGATTGGATCGGATGCAGTGTTAACACACTATATGCAACACATGTGGTAATAGAATGGAATCGGATCGGACCGCACGCAATGTGAACACGCCCTAATATTACTGACCCTATTCGAGTAATTATCCGCGATAAGGAAATCAAAGCATAATTTTTCGAGGGAAACATATGTAAGATTGGGTGTTACTATACGCAAACCATTATCGCTTGATAGCTTCAACTAAAACTTTTTCATCTCGTGTATGCTAATTCAATGTACCTAATCTACACATGGCGTTAAACAGTAGCAACTATCACGGTGAAATAAGCGTGTCAAATCAACAATATCATCCGGTATTGTGTGCATAATGTCATGGATCGCAATAGTAAGGGAAGCGATTTTATTGACATTCTCACGATAAACGTCATAATGTAGTGTGCTTCAATTTTCGATCATTTAATACAGCCGGCCATCGAATAGCCCCGTTTCAAGCTTTAAACAAAAATTAAAATTACCAATAACATATGCTTTACAAAATAGACAAACATAACTAACGCTTATTTTCTTTGACAGCGATAATTGAGCTGCGTCTCTTTCGCTTGCGCTAAAATGCGTTTTTGCTGGCTAACGGTGGCGGCTGACAATTTTCCGGCCGTTAACGGCCGCAAATCCGTCAGCCGACTGTTAATGGCCGTCAGCCGGCCGTTAACACTTTTATGCTATCGACAGTTGCCATAGCCGTTGGTCAGCAGCTGTGAGCTATACGTTTACTACTGTATTGCAAAACAATTATTAACTGCACTACTAGCACATTTTGAAGCATATAGAACCATCTGTACCCAATATGCAAGGATATTGTACCGAAATAGTACCATCTTGTCGTATTTAAACATGCCACATATATGCTTAATTATTAAACAATTGGAGTCCATGTTTAATGATAGACCTCAAAGCCGGCCGTCGCCCAGCATCAAAACAGTACAGTTTTGCTATAGTCAGCCTAGGTGTAAGATTTCGCAACTGTTATAGCATCTTGTGTAACACCTTCAGATACGAACAGATTTTTGAACAAACGCTGAAGGACTATTTACGAATATTAAATGAGTATCGTAGTAAGCGAAGTTTCTTTGCAGTCAACTGTGTAACTGCCGTCTCCAAGCCGTCGGCCGGCTGTTGGTTCAATGTCAGCCATTGGCCCTCGAAAGCAGTTGGACAACTGGTGGCCGTTGGCCGATGACCAACCAAAAATTTTAACGGCTGGCCGACGACGATCGTTCGAATTCAAGACCGGTCGTTCACCAACACTATTATCCATTGCGTGAGTTTTTATTTTCAACTTGTACTGGAAAGCGCTGTATATTTGACTTTTGTTCGACCAACATTAAGCAAGTTGTGCAAACCGAAGGCTTTCTGGAAAATGGAAAATTGTTATTGACTCGCATCAGTTTAGCTGCGTCATAGAACAGTCTTAGCGCTTAACAAATTCATTTATTTATTTCAAAGCTATATACTTGCTCCGAAATATTGTCAAGCTAGATTGGCAGTAGCTTGAATTTCGTATAGAAATATTAGGCTTATTTTCACGAGACCGGTATGACCTAGTCATTGTCCTCCGAATGCAAATATTTTGTTCATAAAAAGCTAAAAGGTTGGAACTGTTATAGTTACATTCCTTTTAAAACAACTCTTTGGTGTTTTGGCATAGGTTTCTGCTTCTTACACACTATGGTCACCAACAATAACTACCTCTAACTGTAGTTTTTGGCAACATTGTTAAAGTATTTATATCACAGTTACATTATAACTAACATTTATCTTGCTGTGTTTGCAAGAACAATGCACTGAAACGCCACTGCTAGCACTTATAAAACTCCTGTTACGTATATCAGTTAATTACACGGGATTACATTTACTTTGTCGGTCAGACACGCACCTGAAGAAATTCTTTGGCTATGAGTTTTAATTTAAAGTTATGAGTTTTAAAGTTATGAAAACGAGCAACCCCTGAGTGTGACTTTGGACACAACGATGGAAAGTTTGGCCAATATAACTTTTGGGGCCGAAGTATAATGCATGCCATGCCGTTTTCGATATACTAGGAAAAGCCTTACAAATAGCCTAAGCTAAGGTCCATATATGAGCCATGTACTAAGCCTAAGCTTAAGTCGGCTGCCACCCCCAAACCCTTCTCTCTAAGCTGTTTTTTCTAACGTTATACCGTCCGGCCGCTAAAGATGAAATGGGCCGAAGGTTTAGTGATTTTAAATAATCTCACTCCGTGTCGACGGTACCCCATGTGATATCTAAATGTGCCTCAGAGAGCCATATAACGTAATATGCTTTTTTGATTGAATGTCTGACTCTGTTTTCTTTTACATTCTCCAATCAGAAAAAAGTGGATATGGCATAAGCTTTCAGAAAATTTAAGAATTGGACCTTATCTGAAGGCTGGAGTGTCGCAAAGATCTTTAGTGGCAACACCTTGACGTTGTTGAAAGTTGCAGTGTAGCTACCTCCTAAACTAAGGGATCAGTTTTAGACTATCGCAAGATGTTTCACTGCTATACATGGCGACTGCGAAGACCATTTCTATTGTTTTTAAGTTTTCTATCAACTGTTTATATTTATCAATACTTGGATCTTAACATATTATCTAAATTACGACACTACGTATGCTTTATCGCCAGAAGATGTCTGTATCGAATTCCGGAGACACAAGCAGTCAATGATAGACTACTTTTCAGTTTATTTAAAAAACTGCATAAATCAGTAAAACGCAAGAGTTAATATTTACCATCAAAGTTGAAGTAATCCCTACGCTACCTTCGCTACACTCAATCTATATCGACCGCGCTGTTTTATCCACAATTTTTGTTTAAAAACACTCATTATAACAAACTTCCATTGTCAGCGTTGAATAAACGCGTTGTCTCAAAACATTTCAATCTATAAGATAGATCATTGAAGAGACTGCATATAATGAGGAAAACTGTAATACGCATCGCTGTTAGTCATAAAATGTCCCAATTTTATACGCGTTTTTCGGAAACGCGGTAAGATCAGAACCGCTCCGGACCGGACTGGCACTTGTAACATGGAGTTGCATCGCTAATTGCATACCATAAACTCGATATAAATTACATTAGCATAAGCAACGTCGTAGCTCAATACGTAAAATAAGCCGTTTTCTGATAAAAGATAACTTAACTCCCTTTTTATCAGCGACCGAATATAGCCGTGATTTATCATTTATCTTGAGCAAATGTCATCTTATAAATAACCGTGATAGGCATATTTGTGCAATCATGTGAAAATGAAGGAAAACGCATGTTTCAAACAATGTCCACTAAGCCTGTCACTTTGTTGATTTTTAGCAACAATTTTTAATTAAACGTTAAAATCAAGTTTTGTTTGGTTTGTTGCATCGCGTCAGCGTAATTGCTCATTCATACGTGCTGGTTGTATACAAAACTATTGCAAGGTTTGATTAACCATGCAATGTTCCGGAAGTATCAGATTATTTCCTGGCTCGCATGTTATAAGCTGAAGAGGTGTGTATTTCGTAGACATTTCTTTAGCTGTGTTGGATGGGCATTGTCTAATTTACTTATAAAAATTTGCTATCTTTTGAATTCATTGCTAGTGCGGTTGGAAAACTCGCTGTTTATATAGGCCTGGGCATGGTTGTTTTAAACTCATTTTGTTATAAGGTTCATTATTCAGCTCTATTTCACAACTAGTCTGCAGCACCACTGTCTAAAATACAGAAATTTTACATACGTCATGAAGTATTGGATTTTTAAATACAAATCAATATCACATTAAAAATGCATTTATTTGGTTAAATTATAGTATTGAAGATTTATATATAACAGCGCCTTTAAGACTCTTTACAAACAGCTAGTTATTGGACTTTACAGATAAGCTTTTCGCCATTAAAATCATACTATTTAGAACTTATAGTTCAGTGGCAAACTATGACCCAAACTACATTGCACGCTACCAGCCGACACAGCTACTGGTTCAATGCTGTTTTTCTATGTAACGCAACGCTCTTTGAAGAAAAGCTACTTTTAAAAAAAAATATTGGTATTCAGTTTGACTGGCACCTCGAAGATAAATGGGCGTCGGTGTTTTTAGAAATATATGCAGACATTTTCTGACGTTTACAAGTGAGCTGTTGCGCGTGATCATGATATACATGTGGAGCCAAAAAAAGATAGGCCACGATAGCCGTAGCGTGTTTTCAAAAAAGTAATGTTAATATTTCAAAACGTCTACAACGAATAGCGAACAGAATAATGATTTCAAATTATTGTAACTGTGTATCCAGAAGTGTGCAGTGCTCCGGACACTAGCTAGCTTCTCCTTAATTTGTTTTATTTGCATCAAGTGAAGTGTCGTGGATTCATTTATGCGTGTTTAAATGTCGTTTACAGTAATGAATGCAGTCGGCCCGGGTTTAGCATATTGGCGACCGGTGGCAAGGGCGCCATCACCATTGTAGTAAGCGAGGCTCGACGTAAGGCTGTTCTGCAGAATTTTGCAGCGAATCTAGCTATGAGTAGTGCTATGCCGCTGACTGAAATTGTTTTGTAGGTATGCTAGTTTCAGTAAGGTAAAATGTAAATTTCAGTTTAGCTTTTATTGATCTTACGCCGTACAAAATTTATAATATAACATCATTCGTTCGGAAAATTGCTGTTTTTTCGTTGTGCTTATTCTAGTGATATGCTAAACACTGGTTTTTAAAAATTATTTAAAACTGCACTACAAGCAAAGTATACCAGTCAACTGTTCTAGCTTCCAGGCAATCGCTACCTTTTCTGAATATACATTACCTAGGAATCTGGTTGTTAATCTCATTTGAATAGCTGACGCCTCAAAAAGTGATGCCATACACCTCAGTTAAATCTTTTGGTTTTTCAACTAAAGCTTACAAAATCAGGAGTACGGCTGATGCTACGTCCATTGTGGTTATCTGAATATCATTGTGAAATTTAACTTACTAGTTGAATGGTGAATAACATAGGTGGCGCATCTTAGTGAAGTTTCACGTCTGTTTTATGGCCTCAACATATAGAATCATGCAGTTATGTATCGCAGTTCGGGCAAAACTTCTGAACTTGTTTTTCTAGCTAAATGAGCCTAATTTAATGATTGCAGTTGCTGCTAAATTTCTAATAATTATATTTAACTGGAATCCAATTCATGTCATGTCAGTTTCACTTGAGGAAAAACAGGAACAAAATATATTATATCCAAAATGACAACAATGTGAGCATTAGCGTTACCGGCCATAAGCTAGAAAGGGTTTGCCGAAGGCCGTTACACCATCCTTACATATCTTCAGCCGATGTACTCGCAGTACCATGGCTCCAACCATCTCTGCACTACTTTAGAAAAAGGTAGCACAAAACCCCGGAGTTGGTCCAGTATCAGTGCCAAATTTTACTGGTGTAACTTTTAAAATTTTTTTCTGATTTTTGCGGTCGATCTACAACATAATTTCTCAGGTGCCATTCACATTCCATCCAATTTCTACAGACTTCATGTCCTAGTCACATTAGGTGCTAGATCGTTGGCTTTAGTGCGCTGCTTTTGGTTATTGAATAGCATGTACTTGCTTGTATCATCGCAACCTATAGCTACCATTACCGTTGGGTTTACCTTTTGGTAAAGAAGACATTAATTTAGAAAAATGCCGGTTTCCACTCTGGAATTTTTGGAACTCTAAAATGAACGTGTCCGCTTACTATGTCACGTTATTTTGTAAAGGGTAAGCATCCCATAGGTATCATATATTGATTGTGAATGGTTCTATATTAAATAGAATACAACATCTAATGTTCGAAATAAAACATTTTCAGAATAGATCACATATTAGTGTTACAATATTTGCGTTATATTTTATGTATATAATTCTTCAGGTCTATTGGTCAGGTCAACTCACAGTCGACTTGCTACTGGTAATATGTAATCCAGTGCTACCTGTCTCATGGTGGAGTGGTCGGCGACTATACCGGCTCCCCCACTAGGTTTCTGGTGAGAACGGTATGTGTAAACCCCGCAGGACTAAAAACAAAACCTGTCAAAGGGCGGAGGAGCTCAGCTAGAGCGCTCATCCAGTAAACATCACGTTTGTTCAGGTATATGCGCCCACTGCTGAAGTAGATGATGAAGAGATGGACAGGTTCTATGAGACGGTTCAGAGTATCATTGACAAGATCCCACGGAGAGACATTACTGTGCTTATGGGGGATTGGAATGCAAAAGTTGGTCAAGGAGCAACTGAAAGGGAGAATATTGGGATGCATGGATTGGAAGAAAGGAATGAAAGAGGCGAACGGCTTGTGGAATTTTGTGCGGCCAATAACCTCGACATTGGCAATACGCTCTTCAAACGTCACCCTAGGAGATTGTACACTTGGGTAAGCCAGCAGGACAGAGCTCGCAATCAAATAGATTGCATCATCATTACTAGCAGGTGGAGAACAGCGATTTGCAATGTGAATACCAATGGCAGACTGCGGTAGTGACCACCAACTACTTGTGCGCAAGATGCGGTTACGACTCAAGATCAAGAGCACAGCACATTCGCAACAAGGTTTGGCATTTCGCATATATCAGCCCAGTTCATTGAGGAAGTCACCAATAAGTTCATGTTATGGATTTGCTTCGCCAGAACATTTTGGAATTACATTCGATCCTGTTCTGGAAGCTCTATGATGTACGAGGACATCCTCACACGTGGAGTGACGGCATCTCGATCTTTCTAGTATGTTCAACGGATTTCGAAGACTGATGTCATGATTATTCTAGAAGATTCTTTGATTATATTTAAATACGGCTGCTTACCACAACTTGAGTTACTGTTTAGTTACTGCTAAAGTACTGTTTCAGTACTGTTCAGTTTACTGTTTCTTAACGTCTCGATTTAACGTTACTTTTACTGTCTTGTTTACTACGTTTTGTTCACTTACTTCTGTTGGCTTTCAATAAACGTTTGTTTTCTACATCTCAACGTGGATCTACGCCTCTGGAAATACAACAGTTCAGAACCATTCTGCAACATGTTGAAGATGAGCAAACGCCAAATGAACTGTGGGAGAGGATGAAGCAGCGAAAGTACACATCCCAAAAATGAGGCGCCAGAAAAGACCAAGGCACTCAGCAGAAACCAGGGAAATAGCAGTGGAGAGAAGAATGGCGAAAGGAAAGGGCGACCATGAAAAAAGGAGTAGAATAAACAAGGAATACACCAAGAGTGCTAGAAAAGATCAACGAAAATATCCGGAAGAAAAGTGTGATGAAATGGAGAGACATAGTGGTGATTGCAAAAGGGCGTTTCAACTGGGAAGGGGACTCCTAGAACTGGCTTGATAAATGACTCTGATGGAAATGCTATCACGGAAGCGGATGACATCAAAGCCCGGTGGGCTCAATATAGTGAGATGCTTTACTAGAAAATTGGTTAACACCAGGGCAGCAATGTCCACAGTGAGACAAGGGAGCCACCACCTCTAAGAGAAGAGGCCGTGTTACCACTCAGGAAAATCAAGAGTGGTAAAGCACCTGGCATTGATGACCTACCTGTCGAGATCTCGAAGGCTATGGGAGAAACAGGTGTAGACCTCATCTGGTGTCATTGTAGACGAATATGGCAACTAAACGAATGGCCCCATGATTGGTGTAGAGCTGTCCTCCTGGCTTTGCCCAAAAAGGAAACCTCAAAGAATGCTGAAACTACCGTACGATCAGTCTGATAGTCCATGCTAGCAAAGTTCTGCTTAACATCATCATTGGAAGGATTAAGAGGAAGTACGCCGAGGAGATCTTCGATGAGCAAGCTGGCTTCGTAGAGAGCAGAGGGACCAGGGAACATATTGTGAACGTCCGGGTTATGATTGAGAAATGCGGAGAGCACAATATACCACTATACACGTGCTTCATTGATTATGCGAAAGCCTTTGACTGTGCTGATCACGAGCAGTTGTGGGAAGTCATGGTCAGGATGGGGTTCTCTCAACACCTCATTGACTTAGTCAGTAGTCGGTATCAGAATCAGGGATCAGCTGTCAGAACAAGTTGTGGACTAACGAAGTGGTTTAGCATCGGGAGAGGTGTCAGACAAAAACGCATTGTCTCTCAATCGTTTTCAGCACTGAGAGAAAGTGGACAAGGTATTAAGATTGGTGGAACTGTTCGAAGCAACCTCATGTATGCTGACGATACCACCATTCTAGCCAGATGAGATGCTGACGATACCCATTCTAAGGATGAGCTGCTGACCATGCTCTCAAATGTGAAGAACTGAAGTGCTCCCAGATTGCTTATGCTCAACACAAAGAAGACCAAGGTTTTGGTAATTAACAAGAGTGCCACAGAGAAGATGGTTGTAATCTGGCGTAGCAGGGGAATCAGCACAGCTCTCAAGCTGAGGGTTCCGCGTGCCACAATATGTCCCATAGCCTCATATGGTTGTGAGTCCTGGGCAACAACTAAAAAGGACCGCAGCAGAATTGTCGCCTTTGAGATGTGGACATATCGGAGAGTGCTCCATGGGTTATGGAGAGACATAAGAACAAATGATAGGATGTTGTGTAAGATTGAGGCAAAGATGATAATCTTAGACCAGATGGCACAAAGAAAGCTGCGATATTTTGGACATGCTATTCGTCTGGGTGGTTTTGAGGAGAATATCATCCATGGAGATGTCAAGGGCAAACGAAGACAAGGAATACCAGCGACATCATGGACCGATGACATGAAAACATTGAGGGATGAGTCAGGCGGAGGCGTCACGATAAGTCTTGGATCGAGAAAGATGGTGTGACATTGTTAGGACCACAGCAGCGCATGTTCGCGCCAACTGATAAAGAGGGAGATATAATTCTTGAAAGTTTATTGCAACTCTATTAATCCAGTAACCGTTGGGCATATTTGGCCAAATTTTTTGACACTATTAGAACTAGGTCTCTTCAATTGCAATATTATGCATAGTTCCTCCTGTTTGGTAGCATGAGTCAAACAACAAACAGCATATTTTAGGCGAATATAAGCCAGTTTTTTGACATTATTGTTTATAGCTAAGTTATAAGCGACCCTATTTAGCTCAAATTTTGACAGCGGATGTGCTCTTCGGTGGCTTGAATGTGGAAGCAATATCGATGAGATATACACTGGTACACTCGATGAATTAAATTTTAGCGCCAAATCGAAGGAAATTTTGTTGGGTCTTTTTGGTTATGTGTCTCAAACCTTATCTAAAAGTACTAAATTAATGTTTAATGTACCATTCGAGATGAGTCCAACGATGTCACGATTCTTCTATGCAAGAATCATTAATTAAGGAGCTATTTACATTTTGTGTGAGTTTCTATACTTTAGTCTAAACGCTAAATATGAATTCGCCCAATTTTGATATATTTCGGCTCAGCCCGCCAATGCGGTCTATGTGTATGTAAAATTATACATATATATCGAGAAAAAAAAGTTTTTGCTAAAATTTTCAGGTTAGTAAAAAATTTAGAAAAATTTTCATAATTTGATTCTAGCGTAGTTTTTAACCGCGTCGACGAGCAATCCCAACTCCCAACAAGATTTTTGGTGTTTCTTCAAAATTATTAATTTTGGGTTGGATTCATATAACACAAAAGCTCATTTTGTTATTACAAAATATAACTTGTTAACACTGATCCGTTTTGGGTCAAACGTTCACAAACATAATCACTACGTTAGGTTTATATATAATACAGGATGTCATCATCAATTCTATGCCTTAGTTTCGTTACCGTTAACATAGAATTATTAAAGTAATTTAATATGTCAAGTAAAATTAAATTAATGCTATCAATACAACGGTCTCAGCGCAATATCAAGTGCTAATATGTATAATTTACATTCAGTCGCACTTTAAATCAAATTGGACAATTAATTGCTGCGTTATAGCAACATTTGTTTTGTTTGAAAAACGTTTTAATCTTTATCTAGTAGCCAAACCTGAAGTCTGTATTAACAGTATTTCAACAGAGGAGACATATGCATAGTAAAAACCTGCGCCAAATAGAAACAGTTTCACAAAGATACACAAGCCTATTATAGACCAATTTTTATCAAACAATTTAATTAATCTTCAGCTGAGGTCATTTTTGAAAACTCGAGCTCTGAGCGTTATAACGTGCTCGTTGAATAGCTTTCGATATAATTCTGTAAATAGCCTAATTTTTTGTCGGCTGGCCCGAAAAACTTCAGTAACTGGATGCGCTCACTTTTGCTTATATAGGCTGCGATGCAGTCCGCTTTTCAATAATCTGAAGGGTAGTTGTTGACATCTATGCGTTATGTGAGGGCCGATGGTTCACCACCGACTCTCGGAAGAATTTGTTTCTTTTATTTTTGCAGATATTTCGTTTTAACTAAATGTTCATAAATTTAGCTCTGGGTATAATAAACAGTGGTCTTACAACCTAAAATCTCCATCACTTTCAACAATTTAAAGTTTTTTAAAACCATGTTTTGTCTGTTTTATTTTCGAAAACTTGGTTTTGCTCTATTTTCTGCCATATGTCGCTATGCCGGGTGGTAGAAAAGTTAACATTTGTAAAACAGTCTATTTTAGTTTACTAATGTTTTAGTCCGCTGAAATTCGCCAAACCATAATTACAACCCACAACACTCACAAACTAAAAACTTTTCTGAAAATGGGAGTTGAACGTGGCGGCCGCACGGAACACTTAGACACTGTTAACTGCTACGCTAGTTATGTTATATATGTGATTCGTACGAAGTATCGAACACGACTTGAACTTTGACACCTTATGGTTTGTATCCATTTGTCCCTTGTGGGTTTTAATTCATAGGTATCCAAGGTCAGTCCACTAAAGAAAAACTGGATAGTTCTCACGGTGTCGGAAAGGGTAACTCATTACGGTATATTTTGAAATGAGAAACTCATAATTACGATCAATTTGGCCAAAAATTTTCGCAATTTTTGGTATTTTTTTCAATTTTCTACAGTTTTTGCTAAATTTTTTTTCTTAATTTCTCAATTCGTTGCAATTTTCGTCACATTTTTCCCAATTCCTGTCAATTATAACAAATTTTCCGTGCTCACAGTGAATTTTAAACAATAGTCGCATTATGATACATATTTTGTAACCCTGCAATTAGGACTCAAATATACAGCGAATGACTTGATGTCGTCATGATAATATACTGGTTTTCGATTGTGTGAACAACTTAACATGAATATTGGTTTTCTAAAAATTACCTTGATATCCGGACAATTCGCTTTGAACAAAAATAGATTCGGCAGAGTGCACATAAAGTCCACTTTGTAAATATACAAGTTGCGTAGATACCCAGATACTGTGTCACTTCCGTCCTCAAAGATTTCGCAATCAATAGATACCACTCCGGATTCGTTTCATCACTATTTTACCAAATCACGGAATGCCGCCTGTTATGCCAAGAGTAATGTGTTTTCTGCTAGATTCATCGATCATATCCTCATTTCCACGATTTTTTAAATTTAATACTTAAACGGATTTATTTTGTTCTGGAAAAACCAAATACAAACCAACGAAGTTCATTGACTCTGTTCGTCGCGTAGCGTGCGTTTCGCTGCGTATTGTACCGCTCTCTCCGAGCAACGGCGTTGTCAAGGCTCAGTTGTTAGCGAGCACAACTCTAATAGAAAAAGCCCGTGTTCGAGTTGCCATGCAGCCAACAGCTTGTTAAACGTGCTAATGTTAAACTTGTTAGCCGTGAATTTTTACTTTTAACAAAATTTATGTTCATAAGACAAGTATGTAAAATCAGGTATAATAACAGGTTGGACCAGAATTAAGTTAACAAAGTTAGTTTAAACAGCATCTTATCAAGGACAACAGGTATCTCCAGACGCATCGCTTAGAATAGCACAATTTCACGAACATTTGATTCTTCTTTGGTTTGAGCTTTTGTGATAAAGTAGTCATGTTTCTTTTTTCATGTCATGTTATGTTTTACGAACGGTGCCATTATTGTTCATGTTGCAACGTCTTAGACAGAATAAGTTTTATCAACAATTTTGGAGGCAGGTGAAGGTTATTTGGCATCCAGACAATGAATTCAAGAACAGTGAAACTGTATTGATGTTAATTATTGGAAAAAACAAAGCACACAATACAATAATACAGTGTTTCATGCGTTCCGCTGTAAATAATTTGCCTAGCGAACGAAGCTGCAGCAATATCGCTTCTTTGACTGAATGTCATAGAATACAAACTATAAAGAACGAAGATGAAACGGAGTAAGAGTGTGGTTTCACGTAACAATGTACTGGTCACAGACTATGCTTGATGTATAGACCACCCTAAAACTTCTGAAACCCTGAACGCATTGAATCGCTAAAACCTTGTCGGCCCGAAACTCGCAGAAAATAACTTAAAACGCATGAACTTTGTGTTGGTCTCTAGGTAACTGAATTTTCAGATCCAGCATACCGAATAATCCAAAATACTATGCTTTGAGCCTTGCGGGAATATATAAATAAACCAACAAACACAGGCTATGTCTTGAAAAACGAGTTCATTAAACGCAAACTCATAGAAAATATCTGAAAACGACAAGAAATATGCAAGTTTCACAGAATATTGCTTGAAAAAACGGTCAGTTTTGTCTCTAGTAATCATTTGCTAGAAACTAATCATAACTGATCATTAGCAACGCATAACTCATCAAAAGCTAAAATTCGGCCACGATTTGAAACAAGTTTGACATTAGTTGAATGCCATGAGGTTTGAGACGGGTCAACCCTGCCTAGCGATACCGCCCATGTTTTAGAAAGGAGAACTGAAATGATCAAAGCTATAGTAACCGAGCATTCTTGTTGTTTGAGTGCTAAAAAGACGCGGAACGTAAACCTTGTTAGTCTTTGTAATCCAGCCTTTAGATTAGATTTCGGAACAGGCATTAAGCTAAGACATTGTTTTCGCCTTTTCATAAAATTGTACATAATATGCCGTATGGTTAAGAGATATGCTAATAATACTACCAGACGAGTAAAGGCTATTGAAAGTCCGAACAAACATTAATTAGGTATATAACTACAATTAGTCTAGTTTTTGGGCCTGGACGTTTTTGTCGAATCGCTTTTCAGAAAATGGGGTGAGTAGTAGATCCAAGACGTTTAAAATTTTACTACGCAGATTGAAGTGCGATTTTTTAGCGAATTATATTTCAGAAATGAAAGTCAAATGTATGTTAGGACACTGTGTATTGCAATGTGCACTCACACAGACCGGTAACCAAATACTGTCGACGACTGGCTTTTGGCAAAAAGGTCTCCGATTAGAGTCGTAGCCTGGCCTTGTGGTTTTCGTGTTTTATACGTTTGGTAAAAACAACGCGAGAGGTTCACAAGGCCGTAAATAGTATTTTACTTGGCAACAACGACTCTGTAGGGATTGCCCCTGTTCCGCTCTCAACGAAGAGCCAGGAATATTGGAATCAATATAAAACGCCGACATTATAAGTTCTGTGACAAATTTCAGTTAAAAAATCTCATCTGAACCACGATACCAAACACAATCATCGAATTTTAATCCCAGGGCCTGCTCTTTATTGGCTGCAACAATGGGCACAGTTTTAACGCAGATTTCGTTACGAACGAAACATATCACTGCTAGGCAGTTGCTGCAAAATCTTTATGCAGTGATAAACCATATTCGTTATTAGAAGAAAATTTGAAATTTATATATTCAATATTACTGAAGTATTTACAACAGTATGCACTACAGTTCGGTTACTTCGTGTTTGCCAGATGCTTTCAATCAAGTTAGCCGCAAAACATTCTGCAATTCATGTCTCGCCTAATTTATTTATACTGAAAGCTTTAGCCCAGGTTATTCCTTTTAGCTGGCTGAATCTGAGCCAGTCGCTATATCTGAATATGGCAGCCCATAAAATGAGTTAAATTATCTGGCTCATTTTATGCCAACACTATTGCCAACAATTTCTCACAGGCTGTCTCTAACCTAATAAACAAGAACCACAGAAAGCGGATGACATTGGCATAAATTTGGCTGCAGTAACGGGACGGCAGTTTCATTTTTTAAACCGGCAGAATATAATAGACATTATAGATAGAGTTTATATAAAGATATATTGGATTCAACACGGTTGTGGTATTCCACGTTGTGACAAACTAAAATTCATATTTTAGGGTTTGTCCAGAAAAAATCAAGATGAATTGATCGAAATTAGCTTTACGAGTTTTTCAGGTTTAAGCTTATGAGTTTAATGTTTAAAATGAATATTTACGACGTTTGGTTGGCCGCGAATGAATTGTCATCAAAAGTAATCTTATCCAACTATAGGTAAGTTACGTTTACTACTTCATTTGCTAAAATTCTTGTCTGTCTGAGAATGTCAAAGTCATATATCATAGTCATAGGTTGTGAGAGTAAGGCCTGGTTAGGCTTCCTGTCGTTTAAAACAGCCGAATAATGAGCGTATACGCTAGTACAAGAGCCAAAATTCCAACACAGGTATATAATCATATTTCGCGAAAGTAGCCTCGACAACTCTTGTTTAAATCAATTCTTTAGTACAACCCATTTAACAGCTGTTTCTATGTGTGTTTTAATCGCCGTGAATGTATTGAGAATTTAGACTAATTTATTACAATTCTGTATTGCATAAGACCATGGGCTGATAAACGAAATGCTGCGGACAGCCTTGGCATTAAAATTATGCGCAAACCAACATTTGTTAGGCTTTGACTCCGTGTCTGACTAAGTCCATTATAAAAACAAAACAAAACAAAAACTGGTACCCCATAAAAAATTTGCAATTGCTGAAGTATATGTAATGTGATGGTATGCAACTAATTTAAAAAAGTGTTGATAGATTATATTCCGATATGTAAAGGTTTAAAAGACATTAATTTCCTGCAACGTGCTGTAGGACATATTTGATTTCTAGCATTACTTTTAGCAAGCTAATGTATATATATTACAACTTACTGTATCAGACACTGGCCTTCTACTGCCAGCTGCAAGATACTAAAATTTTAGCTGTAATTAAGAAATATCAAAATATGTCATGTTTAAAACGATCTTTGTAGCGATGTAGATAAACGGATTCCTCAAGTTAGATATAGCTCATGACAGCACACAGATAATGAGGGCAACGAACTGAACGATACGATTTTGATTAATTAAATATTATCAAACTATGCCATGCTTGAGACGACCATTGTGTCGATGTACATAAAAGGAGCCATGATGTTATATATAACTTATGACAGCACATAGAGAATGAGCGTAACAAGACTAAACAACACAACCATAAAGTTAGATATAACATATGATAGCAGTCAATTATGAGCGCAACAAGACTGAACAATCCGATTTTAGCTTTATTTAAATAATCTTAAACTATACCATGTTTGAGACGACAACCACGACGACGTACATAAACGGAGTCATCAAGTTAGATATAACTTATGACAGCACATAGATAATGAGTCGACACTGAACAATACGATTTTACGTTTAATTAAATAATTTCAAACTATACCATGTTTAAGACTACCATCACGGCAAAGTACATAAACGGAGCCATCAAAGTAGATATAACTTATGACAGCACATAAACAATGAGCGTAACAAAACTAAACAACACAACCATGAAGTTAGATATAACATATGATAGCATTCAGGTAATGATTGCAACGAGCTGAACAATACAATTTTAGCTTTAATTAAATAATCTCAAACTATACCATGTTTGAGACGACCACCATGACGACGTACATAAACGGATTCATCAAGTTAGATATAACTTATGACAGCACATAGATAATGAGTCGACACTGAACAATACGATTTTAGGCTTAATTAAATAATTTCAAACTATACCATGTTTGAGACTACCATCACGGCGATCTACTTAAACGGAGCCATGAACTTAGATGTAACTTGTGGCAGCACATAGATAATGAGCGCAACGAGACTAAATAATACGGCCACGAAGTTAGATATAACATATAATAGCATTCAGATAATGAACGCAACGACACTGAACAATAAGGTTTTGGCTTTGATTAAATAATATCAAATTATGCCATGTTTGATACGACCATCGTGGCTAACGGAGTCATGAAGTTAGATATAACTTATGTCAGCACATGGATAATGAGTGCAACGAGACTGAACAATATAACTTTGGTTTTAATTTAATAACACCAAACTATGATATGTTTGGGGACCATATTGGTGATGCAATTAAACGAAGCCGTGAAGTTAGATATAACGTATGAGACCACACAAATCATGAGCTCAACGATACTGAACAATACAGTTTAGCTGCAATTAAATAATCTCAAACTATGTTATGTGTGAGCCGTTCGTCGTTGCGATGTACATATTCACGGAGCCATGAAGTTAGATATAACTTATGACAGCATATAGATAATGAGCGCAACGAGACTGAACAATACGATTTTAGCTTCAATAAAGTAATATCAAACTATGCCATATTTGATACGACCGTCGTCTTTGGTGGCGAAAGCGTGAAAATTTTTAATCCTGATTGCTGTGACAAAAACATGCCATATTCTAACTCCCAGCATGTTAAAATGTATTTTTCAGTTTTGTTGTTTGCTCAAGTCATTTCTTGAGTCTTCTGTGTTTGCTCTCGTATCAGTTTATTAAACGTATAAATTCCGCAAAAAACTTCTTACCAAAGTTACGCGTCGTCTTCATTGATATCGAAAAAATATGGATTAGCTATTAAAATGGCAAAGATTTTTGTTTTAAAAGCATGACCAATTGATCAAAATAACCGCTAGTACGGCCTAATCGAAATGTACGAGACACCATTCTTGATACACTAAGACAAAGGTTCTCATAGTAGTGACTAAGTTGTTTCTTTTTCTAACGTTACAAGTATTGCACTTCGAGGTCACTTAATACGATAAAAAATTTATTAACCTTGCGTTGGAAACTCTAGTTTACGCCAACCTTTAATTCGCAGCGCATCTTTGTTAGCTCGAGATGTTTTACAGAACTGTGATAATTATGTATAAGAAATGTAAAATTGCTAAAAATGAAAGCTTGTGGCTAGAAAGACGCCCAAGAGTAGGTTAATCAGAATAAGGCTGCAGCTCCAAAATCTCTTTTAACAAAACAGTTTTAACTATCAAAGTCGTTCACACTTATAAAAAATTACTTAGCTTGTGTCGCTTAACGATTCTAGTAGTACAGTTACTGCTTATATATTTTAACATATTTATTCTTTGTTGGACAAACTCTTGTCAACTCTAAGGTCCAGTGTAGCATTTAGTTTAAAATATTTGCTGTAAAACGATTAATATATATTTTCTATCGCTGGCTTTGTCCATGGTTTTAAAATATATGAGGTTCTTCTCTAGCCTAAAGAATTTATTAAAATGAAAAGTATTTGCACCAGTTGTAATTATTACATTTATCTATGACGAAGTAAGAGTTAACGATAATTTTTTTGTACTGCCAAGTGTGCTGGTCTATATCAATTTGCAGTCGTCCAATTACATTCACGCTATAGTTTTAACACAAGAATGTGCAGTAGCGTTGCGGCTTGTAGAAGTTCCTCGAAAAAAATTGCTGAAAAAGCATCCGTGTTTACGATCTGGCGACGTACTATAGAATTAAAGTCGCCAAACATTACATATTATTATATTATATAATTCCAGCGGTATTCCCTGTATCGTGAACTGCCTGACCTCGCAAACTGACTAAAAATCAACGCATGAAATACCGGAACTGTAATATTGGACATTACATTGATTAATGTGTGCGCATTTACCGTTCAACTGTTATCATCTGCGAACAACTACAATTCGTACATTTGTATTAGGTAAAAATGGAAATTAGATAAAAAAATCAAAAGCGGCCGAAGCTGTTGAATTGCAGCTCGTCTAAGGCATTTTGATTATGATTTATTTATGAAGTTTTTATCCAAAATATCGGTTTGGCAGTTATTATACAAACGGCCGTTTAACAGCGTTGACATTGGTATTTCGATTGGAACTAGTGCTGGCTCAATGCCTAGAGGCTGTAAATGGTGTCGGCCGTTTGGAATATAAGCAAGACAAATAGAGGCGTGATGGATGTACATGTTGTCTATATATACGAATCATTTTGAGTTGTATCTGTGTAATTTTTAGACGCGCAGCGTACTATTATTTATGGTGAATTTTAAGTTTATGTTTATCGGCAAGGATTTACATTATAAATATTTTCACAAAATTTTGAAGATTACTAATCATCTGACTGCAAACAAATAAATTCGACTATTTCGCAGACACATATTTAGCATATAGTGCTCGCCGAACAGTAATGTTATATTAGCTACATGGCAGCATACGCAAACCTGAACAGTTTTGATTGCTTAAAGATATCCATATTAAACCTGGTGCGACTATAGCACTTCTGGCAACCGACAAAGAGGTTTTATAAATATCGTTTTCAAATATTTCAATTCTGCTCACAATTTTGGTAGTACAATTAGTAAATACATGGGCAGTCCAACTTGAGATGGAAATGATTAGAAATATTTGTAATAACCTAGCGTTCTGTGAGCTTGGAGTCTGGTACAATATGTGCAGACAAAAACTGTCGTGTTCTGCACAATATTGTTCTTAACATTATTCACGTAACATTAGGTACCGGATATGACTGACTTTGTCAGTGTTTTTCCAACATAAGTGATACGTAAGATCAAAAGTTGTGCATGCAGCAATTCAACGACTGGTTCGATTGAACTTCCAAGATTACGGTCGAATTGTGATACGGTGTATCTTTGTTCATTTATGGAAATTGCTGGCAAAGATATTAAGCTTTCTGAAAGCGTTTGGAGTAATTTGAAGTCACCGAGTTTGCAATTTTATAAAAACTGTAAATGCTGAGAAATTCAGTCCATTTAATTTAATTTTTCACCGAATAACTGTTAACAGCTGTTTGAGAGAAATTTTGATTTTTTATAAACTCGCCATACAATGATTTTAATATTTTGTTCAAACTTATTACGTTACAAGGGCTGATGTTCTAATTAACTGCCATAATGATCTATTCTAGAACAGTCATGCTGTATTCGTTTTCATATGCTGAGCACAAGAACCTTAGTTCAATGCTGTTTTATTGAATTAATCTTATACATAAAATTTTGCAAGCCAGAGAGGATCATTATACTTTGTTTTACTCCTAACTGTTAGCAACACAATTATAATGATAAAATTCCAAACTCTTTCGTTTTAAGCTCATTTTATTGTTTGCAACGCCATTGTTCATCATTGGGGGTGGAAATTTACAATACATATTTTAACCCGTACATTCATGAATTGACACATTTGTCATAACGTACAAAACGAGTTCCTTATCGAGTTAACCCTGTTGCATGCGTTTGCACTGGCCTTGCCATATAATGCCAGCTAAGTTTGTGATATTAATATAAATATATGAATGGCTGCTTACAGAATTCGTGCAGTACTAGGCTAAATTGCGTAAAGAAATTTTTCTTGTTCGTGAATGTTATAAGACATCTCAATAGCTACCGGCGAAACTTTACTGGATTACTGCAATTTGTTGTATATACTACAATTTGTTAGGACCTAACTGGTTGTTTAAAACTGTTTCTGCAAGTATTTGAAAGTTTAGAAATAGGTTCCGTATTGCAATAAAGATTTCATTTTAGGCAAGTGTCATGATAAAATAATTTTTTCGCTTCATCTCTACAAGTATTTGCTGCCAAAATGTAGCAGTTCATCGATCACGTTTTGTTATTTTTAACTAGGTATTCTTAATGTTACAAGTTCTTTCGTACTTTAAAAGAGAAAGGTGTTTTTCAACTTTAATATTTGTGTTGACGCTTTGAAGAAGCTGATGGTATCAACAGCAAGCCTTACTTGGCTTCAATTTTATTATTGTTAGTTACTTGGTAACACAGAGGAAACTTTGAAAACAATCCTGAATTAAGTTTACCATTTTACTATGCGGATACTAAGTTTTCAGTTTAATTCGATGTGTAATTACAGGTACCGTTTCTACCATAGTATAGAGAAAATGAGAAACTGACATCAAGTATATAATAAAATAACGCAACATAAAACGAATGATGTTCTATTTTTCACCACAACCGCAAACAACAGTAAACCAACGATCCTACGGGTGTTGAATCACCACGAAACAGCAAATAGGAACGAAAGCGATTTGGCATGATATAATAAAAATACTCGTCTAGACATGAATTTTTCAACAGTAATTACCTCGTTATTACTTCTCTACTGCCAGAACATTTTTGCTTCGCCGGAAAATGTAATCTACACATTTAATAGATGATGAAACTACTACAAGTAATGTCATAAACAAGCAGTGTAGTTTTACCTAAGCCGTTTATTCACATGGTTCAATATTAAGCGCGCCTAAAAACCAAAAGATTAGGAAAACAAAAAAATTAATATATACATAAACAAATTTATAATAATAATTTTAGTTTTAAGATTGTTTGTTAAATAGATTATTTTCCGACATTTGGCGATTGATTCAACTATGTGATATCTATGATGGCAGAAGTGTATCAGTATGAAATTCACATTCTTTATGTCGTTTCCAAATATTGCAACTTTTTGGCATATTTTAATGATTGTCTTATTAAGAACTGCTAATACAAGTGTAACAAACATGGGATTTTTACCGTTCGACAAAACTTATTGAGCATATTATGAAGGTTGGGATGGCATATTTAGGGCACAAATGTCTGGAAACATATCCCATCTTTACCATAATTTTTGTAGCTGCCTATTTTGCTTAACTAATATTTAATGCAATGTTTAAAATAAGGAAATATATTAAATTCACCATTTTGGTTCAATAATGCAGCATTGTTTTATTTATTTCAACACAAATTACAAATCATCGTAAGGTTTGAATTATTATTATTGTAACAATTTGTTTTGCATTCACGTAATTGAAGATGCCTTTATGTGTTCAGGATTGCGTAATGTGTCATAAAATTCATTTGATTCACAGAATTATTTTTCGTGTTGCAAAAATAGTGGTTTCAAACTACAACACATATATTCTTTACAACTTCTTGAACCAATTAATAATGTATATTTGAATATTTGGTCGCGCATAGGTGCACCTGAAAATAAAGAAGTCTTCCCTAAGAAATGTGTGATGACTAGATTTAAATCAATTATAGCCAGAAATTTTTGCGCATGCAAGTGGTGGCTAACGGACAAATAGGTATAATCTCAGACATACCTTGCGATAACCAGGAAATCCAAGTGTTGCTTTGGTACGATTTTATAACTTTCTAGTTTATAAACTGTCACTTTTGATTGACTAATATTTTGAAACATGTAGTTTCATTAAATTTTTTACCAAATATACAGCGGATATTATTAAAGAATAATTTTCTTGGCTATATTTATTGACTATATCAAGTACATATAGTTTAATGTCAGACTATAGAAATATACGGTGACAACATGACGGATACTTTTGGACCATAACTGAATGAGTTTATGATGTGGGTAGGGTGTGCTAACAAAGCAATTTCTTACAAAATAATTTCTAAATAATAACTGTTGATATATGCTTTGCAACGTATCTTTCTTTTATCCAAATATATTAAAAATAACGCCCTGTCCGTCCTGCATTCTATTTGCAGTTTTTGTGGCTGCTTGTTACTATTTACTGTATAATTTTATTTTATTTAAACGAAATACAAATCTCCTCGTTACCGCGTTTTGATGTACACAACTAAAACGCCTTTTCATACATCAGGAACGGCTTGGCAGATGTTCCTGAATTTTTGTCGTTGGATTTTCGCTGAATCAATAGGACCTATTTCACCTTAAAGCATAGGTGTCGATGTGGAGCGGTAAGGGTAGGGCGGGTTACACCGGCAAGAGTCTTACCCCTTCCTCAAGCTATATTAGCCCATGCCATCATGTCTCTGCACCTATACACACCTCCCACATTCTGCCGCGCGCCAACAGCGAACGAAATATTTTAGAAAAATGAGGGTAAAAATTGGCAGAAGTTGGGATACATTTGGCAAAAAATTAGGGTCTACCCCTGAGAACTTCCCACCCGTCCACATTTTCCCACGACCGACTCCCCATAGGGTGGAAATTGGCAAAATGGTTGAAAACCAGCAAAAATATATCTTCTGCGGCTGAAGTCAGCAACTTTTTTAGCACCGCCCTCTTGCTACTCCACAAACCTCTGAGACCTCGGTGCGTCCAGATGTATGCATTAAAAGTATGATATTTGATTGTGTCTGCTATGTTTTTATAAGAAAAATCTAACCCTGTTTCGGACCAACAACGGATCGAATTTAGGTGTTCTCGTTTTTAAGGAGTAGACTTATTGATTAATATTTTTATAGCGCAAATCGCTATGTGACACAACCATACTGCCATCCTTCTTGTATAGTTCTTTTCAATACATAATAGTCAATGCAAAACGGGTTCAAAGTCTGCAGATTTTTCTTGTTGTCATTTTTAACTTGGCATCGGTTAGTGATTTGATATGAATTGTTTGAATAGATGTTCATTTTGATAGAACTTTACAGTTCAATAATTCTCGCAACAGCGTGTGAACCAGTGAGCAAAGGGTCGATAGCGATCAATTCAATATAGAAGCTATTGTCAATAGGTTTACAAAAGCCTAAAAATATAAGTTTTTCAAATTCATTAAAATGTAGACCACAGGAATCAATGCTACATGACCAGTGGTTTCTGAAGCGAACGAACAAAGCATTAAATTTTTGAACCTGGAAAACCTACAATACAGACACCAATATATTGTTGCATATATTCGCTTTTTGGGTACTGTACGTTATATAACATTCAAAATCTAAAATACTAGTTGCAGAATATGTACCTCTGGAATGACTTGATCAGTTTTGCTAGATTTGCTTTTAAATGCGATTGATGTCCTGCACGTATGTGAGCACAATAACATATATATGTAATAACATCATGTAGCGTAGTTTTAGTCTTGTTTCTACTGATACTGCATCCCAGTTTTGTATCAGATTTTGGAAAAAATTTCAGAAAATTTCAGTTATTTTTTGGTGACACAAGTACACCCATAATGAATTTTGTTCATTTTAACTGATACTTGCAGAGTACTTTGAACAACTCCAGCAATCTACTGACACGCTTCGTTGAAACCAAATCCAAAGCTGCTTTAGTCGAAGAGCCATTATTTAATTCTATGATTCGAACTTGAGCCTAGACATCGAAATGTAGAATTTCGAAATATTTTCCTGCCACAAGTTGAACATTTTTCAGAACCAAAAAGAGAAACAAACTGAAGTGTGGCTACAAAAGTATATAGAACTTTAAGCCTAAAGGAACCACCATGCGAATTGATACAGCGCTGCAAAGCCACAATTTAGAGTCAGGTACTTTTAAAATTCGAGTAGGATTACAGCAGTATATAGTTAATTTAAACAGACTGAACAATGTGTTCAAATTATATAGCCTATTTGAAAAATATAACTACTTGTTATTAAACTGGGCAGTATAGTGAAAGCCCTATAAGCTAAGGTCAGATACAAACTGTGCAGATCTGTTCACGTGACTATAGCTGACTTTACCTCTTTTGCCAACGATTTTATGTTGGCATAAGTATATCAAACTTTGCAATATGGCGAAATTTTATATCAGATGGGAAAACGTAAGCTAAACGTTATATTGCTGTGATGACCGAAAAACAAACATAAGGGAGCACATTATTATTTACAAACCGATGCTCGTGCTTAGCAGTAGTTACAGACTATTCTAAAAGAAAACCCACTGGCGGATCTGGAAATCTTTGGCGGGCGGCTCACCCCCCCCTGTCGCCCTTTGTATGTAATTGTAACTTTGTTAAATCCCGTTCAAAATAAAGCATGTGCCCATCGAATACCTAACGCCGGCCATCCGCATGCTTAACAAACGTTATAACCAGTAGCTCATGGAACCGCTTGAGTCGGTTGGAATTGACAGATGTTGTTCTACCTAGCGAATTAATGTTTCCGCTATCAGTTATCCATTATATTGCGTGATCACTACATTATACGGTAGCTTATGCAATATATTTTTGTTTTCGAACTGTCTCAGTCCACGTTTTCTTTGAACAATTTTATGTGTTTGGTCCGTATACAATGGTTATTTTTTGCCTAAATCACGAACTGGATCGTGCAAAATTTCGCAGTCAGAATTTTGCCAACAGTAGTATCAGTTTAGCGAATATGAACATAGGCTTCGTGACGTACGAACGCAATATTGTTTGTTCGCGTTCATCAAATGACATGCAGAAACATCTGTGCTAGCGCTCTGTCATCTCATTGAGGTATGCACTAAACACGCCGTTGAAATCACATTTTCAAGTGATATTGTGTAATGATACGGTTAATGAATTGTGATGCTGAATAGTAAATAGCGACCGCGAACAACACCTTGATGTTGCTGTGTCGGAAATGCTGTCCTTGTTCATAAAGTAAACTCGCTTGTGGGTGGACATCGGTTTGGAGAGATTATAAACTGGCTTGACAAAATAACAGCTGAGATATACATGACTAAGATGAACCCACGCAGTAATGGTCTGAATAGAGCAGTCACTCAATTCAAAAAGCCACGAAACAGGAAGATTTGAAGAGCGGTTAATGACACAATATTAACGAGTGACACTGTTAAAAAGAAGTTAAGATAATCAGAGTGCATACACGAACATTCTGCGTAACACGAACTGGTGTTCGTTGCTTTTCAATATTATAAACACGTAAATCAACATTCAGTGTGTGAAAAAATAATTCAGAAGAACGGTAATAAAATCCCGGCTGTCGTTTTGAAATGCACTTTGACGTTTCATCAAAGTCTTCAAAAATTAGCGGTTGTGGAATTGTTTCGAAAAGTTTCCGTCTGGGACACAAGTATACGAAATGTGTTAACCCTGTTTAAGTATTCCGGGAATATAAAAAAATTTTCTGGCTTCCAAACTTTGACTGTCATAGGTCTGATAGTAGGATAGTGACAATGGTGCCGTTTCGTCATTTCCGTCCATGCTTCCCAGATCGTAAAATATCTAAGATTACAAACGATTATGGATGTATATATTTTGTGTCAACGTCCAAATGCTTGAAAATTTACAAAATGCAGAAACATTTTAGTTTGTGCGACAGTCTATGCAGCCGCGGCGGAATAATTTATTAAATGTTATTTCCTGATGTAAACCCAACGTTTATGTTAGTTTAGTTAACCTACATACAGCTTAATAATGCACATTGCGTTAAGCAGGACGTAAATGCTTTAATAATAAAAACCAATAACGCTGATATTTAAAACAGTTGCTTTACAGATACTTGTTTCGCCGAATGCACATCGTGACGGTAAGTGTACGTTACATTCTCGTCATTCTAGCTATTTATTTCATCATTCGTTCCTGATGGCTACAACACTTGAAGGTAAACTTTATCGACGGCAGTATGTTGATTTATGGAATTGGAATATAGTCTGATTCATGGGCGTAAATTTAGGGGGGTTGGGTGGTTTACCCCCACCCCCAAATTTTGACAACAGGATTTTCCCGTTATGGCAACTTCCCCACTTTTAGAAAGCTTTAGGTTCGATCCAGCACTTATAGACTGCTTAGTGTTTAACGGAACTCGAAATATAACAAAGCCTAGAAATTTTCCTAGAAATAAACTAGCTTAATAGCTTAATAAACCAACCTAATATGTTTACGTATGTATATCGGCATATATGCCTATATATGTCAGAAGAGTTGACCGAGATTTATAAGGTCCATATCTCGATCGGCCATTGTCTTCATTCTCTGCCATTCCTAACATTGGGAACGGATAGTCCCACGCCGGGGCACCACCTGCCCCTACCCTACCCCCCTTAGCTACCTATTACCAGGGTAAAGCTCCGATGAAGACCAATAACATTCTGGTTTTTTTTCCAAAACTTATCAAACCCCCACATTTTAAGCAAAATCTACGCCACTGGTCTGATTTGCTTGTTTCAGGAAAAATCTTAGAGTTAGTGATATATATATATTACTTTGTCGTGCAAGATGCTAAAGTCCTGCAAAAAACAAAACTGGTATAAAGGTCGATTATTAATGACTAAAAAGTAAATTTTGAAATTTTTTTACCCACGATTACCGTGGTCGCAGAATGGCCTAAGGCCTAAGCCACTGAAGCAGTGGTAGTATGAGGAACAAGCGATTTAAAATCGCCCCATGTCTTTGCAGCATTGCATAACGGCCTATGCTTATTTCAGTAAGATTAAACTGTCGCAAAAATAAAACTTCATTAGCCTGGAATTTTATAAAGATAACATAACGTTCTATGCTCATTTCAGGAAGATTAAACCGCTGCTAAAATAAACTTGTTTAGCCTGGAATTATAAAAAGGTAACATATCGGCCTACATTTTATTTCAGAAAGGTAAGCCCGCCGCTAAAATATACTTGTTTAGCCTGGAATTTTAAAAAGATATTATAACGGTCTATGCTTATTCATGGAAGATTAAACTGCCGTTAAAATAAACTTGTTTAGCCTAAAATTGTGAAAAGGTAACGTAACGGTCTGGTTATTTCTGGAATATTAAATTGCCGCTAAAATAAACTTGTTCAGCGGGCAATTTTAAAAAATAACAAAAGGGTCTATGCTTATTTCAGGAAGATTAAACTGGGCTAAAATATCCTGTTTACCCTGGAATTTAAAAAAGATGCAACGTTCAATGCCTATTTCGAAAGACTTATGCTGCCGCTAAAATAGAGTTGTTTAGTCTGGAATTAAAAAACAAAACGGTTTATGCCTATTTATGCAAGATTAAATGCAGCTACAATAAGTTGTTTAGCCTGGAATTTAAAGAAGATGCAACGGTCAATGCGAATTTCGGGAGACATATACAGCCGCTAAAATAGAGTTGTTTAGTCTGGAATTAAAAAAAACAAACGGTCTATACTTATTTCTGGAAGATTAAATGCAGCTACAATAACTTATTTAGCCTGGAATTTTTTTAAAGGTATTATGACAGGCTATGCCTATTTCATGCTGAAATAAACTTGATTAGGCTGGAATTCAAAAAATATAACATAACGTTTCATGCTTGTTTGAGGAAGGTTAAACTGTCGCTAAAATAAAGTTTAGCCTTGAATCTTGAAAAGATTACATAATGTTCTATGCTTATTTTAGGAAAATCAAACCGCAGCTAATATAAAGTTTTTTAGCCTGGCGTATAAAAAGATAACATAACGGTATAGGAAGATTAAACCGCCGGTATAATAAACTTGTTTAGCCTGGAATTTTAAAAAGATACAAGAGTCAATGAATATTTCGGGACGATTAAACTGTCGCTAAAATAAACTTGTTTGGCCTGAAATTTTAAAAAGATAACTTAACGGTCAATGCAAATTTCAATAAGATTGAACAGCCGATAAAATAAACTTGTTTAGCCTCGGATTTTGAAAAGATAACATAAAGGTCTATGCTTATTTCAGGAAGATTAAACCGCCGCTAAAATAAACTTATTTAGCCTGGAATTTAAGAAAGATAACATACTTTCCATCCATGTTTGATGAAGGTTAAACTGCTACTAAGATAAACTTATGTAGCCTGGAATTTTGAAAGATAACTTAACGGTATATGCGTATTTCAGGAAGATTAAACAGCCGCTAAAATAAGCTTGTTTTGCCTCGGATTTTGAAAAGATAACATAACTGTCTATGCTTATTTCGGGAATATTAAATTTTCCGCTAAAATAAACTTGTTCAGCCTGAAATTTAAAAAAGATAACGCAACTTTCGATTCTTGTTTTAGGAAGGTTAAACTGTAGTTAAAATAAACTTCTTTAGCTTTGAATATTGAAAAGATTACATAACGGTCGATGCTTATTTCCGAAAGATTATATAAACCGCCGATAAAATAAACTTATTTATCCTGGAATTTTAAAAAGATAAAACATAAACAGTCTATCCTTATTTCACGTAGGCTAAGGCGTCGCTAAAATAAACGTGTTTAGCCTGGAATATGGAATATTAAAAAACACAAGAGCCAATGAATACTTCAGGACGATTAAACTGTCGCTAAGATAAACTTGTTTGGCCTGATAGTTTAAAAAGATACAAGGGACAATGAATATTTCAGAACGATTAAATTGCCGCTAAAATAAATTTGTTTGACCTGAAATGTTAAAACGATAACATAACCGTCATTGCAAATTTCAGAAAGATTAAACAGCCGATAAAATAAACTTGTTTGGCTTTGAATATTGAAAAGATTACATAACGGTCTATGCTTATTTCAGAAAGATTAAACCATCGATAAAATAAACTTGTTTCGCCTCGGATTTTGAAAAGATAACATAAAGGTCTATGCTTATTTCAGGAATATTAAATTGCCGCTAAAATAAACTTAGCTTTGAATATTGAAACGATTGCATAGCGGTCTATGCTTATTTCAGAAAGATTAAACCACTGATAAAATGAACCTGTTTAGCCTCGGATTTTGAAATGATAACATAAAGGTCTATGCTTATTTCATGAATATTAAATTGCAGCTAAAATAAACTTGTTTAGCTTTGAATATTGAAAAGATTACATAACGGTCTATGCTTATTTCAGAAAGATTAAACCACCGATAAAATAAACTTGTTTAGACTCGGATTTTGAAAAGATAACATAACGGTCTATGCTTATCCACAGCAAAAAAATTCAGGAATATTAAATTTCCGCATAAAATGAACTTGTTTAGCTTTGAATATTTGAAAAGAATACACAACGGTCTATCTTATTTCAAAAGAAGACCACCGATAGCTATTTCGAAGATTAGACCACCATAAAACTGTTTAGCCTCGGATTTTGAAAAGATAACATAACGCTCTATGCTTTTTTATTTCGGATTTATTGCTTACTAAATTATTTGTTTAGCTTTGAATATTGAAAAGATTACATAACGTCTGATGCTTCTTTCAGAAAGTTAAACCACGCTAAAATAAACTTGTTTAGCAAAAAAAAGCTCGAAATGCCGCTTTTTGAATATTGAAAAGAATACACAACGGTCTATGCTTATTTCGCCAAATAACGCCACTATGAAAAAAGAAAGATTAGACCACCAATATAATAAACTTGTTTAGCCTCGGATTTTGAAAAGATAACATAACGGTCTATGCTTATTTCAGGGATATTAAATTGCCGCTAAAATTAACTTGTTTAGCTTTGAATATTGAAAATCCCTGTCTATGCTATTTCAGAAAGTTAAACCGCAATAAGAAATAAACTTGTTTAGCCTTGGAATTTAAACATAACGACGGTCTATGTTTATTTCAGGAATATTAAATTGCCGCTAAAATTAACTTGTTTGGCTTTGAATATTCAAAAGATTACATGTCTATGCTTATTTCAGAAAGATTAAACCGCCGATAAAATAAACTTGTTTAGCCTCGGATTTTGAGAAGATAACATAACGGTCTATGCTTATTTCAGGAATATTAAATTGCCGCTAAAATAAACTTGTTTAGCTTGAATATTGAAAAGATTACATAACGGTCTATGCTTATTTCAGAAAGATTAAACCACCGATAAAATGATTGTACACCTTCAGATATGAAGATAACATAACGTCTATGCTATTCAGAATATAAAATTGCCGCTAAAATTAATTTTAGCTTGAATATGGGAAAAGATACAGGCTATGCTATTTCAGAAAGATTAAACCGCCGATAAAATAAACTGTTTAGTTAAATATTGAAAAGATTACATAACGGTCTATGTTTATTTCAGAAAAGATTAAACAAAAATAAACTTGTTTAGCCTCGGATTTTGAAAAGATAACATAACGGTCTATGTTTATTTCAGGAATATTAAATTGCCGCAACAAACTTTGCTTAATTAAACGAACACCAACGCTGCTCAAAAAGACAACCCCAATCATTTTGACCCGAAAAAAGCCCGTGTTTTTAAAATTAACTTGTTTAGCTTTGAATAAATGTTTGAAAAGAATTACACAACGGTCTATGCTTATTTCAAAAAAAGAACAACAAAAAAACCCCCAAAACCGCCCCCAACAGAAAGATTAAACCACCGATAAAATAAACTTGTTTAGCCTCGGATTTTGAAAAGATAACATAACGGTCTATGCTTATTTCAGGAATATTAAATTGCCGCTAAAATTAACTTGTTTAGCTTTGAATATTGAAAAGATTACATGTCTATGCTTATTTCAGAAAAGATTAAACTCACCAATACAATAAAATTGTTTAGTTTGAATATGAAAAAATTACATAAAGGTCTATGCTTTTTCGAAAGATTAAAACGCCGATAAAATAAACTTGTTTAGCCTCGGATTTTTAAAAGATAACATAACGGTCTATGCTTATTTCAGGAATATTAAATTTTTATTTTTCGCTAAGAAATAAACTTGTTTAGTTTGAATATTGAAAAGAATACACAACGGTCTATGCTTATTTCAGTAAGATTAGACCACCGATAAAATAAGCTTGTTTAGCCTCGGATTTTGAAAAGATAACACAACGGTCTATGCTTATTTCAGGAATATTACACAATTGCCGCTAAAATTAACTTGTTTAGCTTTGAATATTGAAAAGATTACATGTCTATGCTTATTTCAGAAAGATTAAACCGCAGAAAAAATAAAATGAACTTTGTTAGGATTTTTAAAAGATAATATAACGGTCTATGCTTATTTATTCAGATATCAAATTGCCGCTAAATTAAACTTGTTTCCTTTTAAATATTTGAAAAGGAATTACAAACGGTCTATGCTCTCGCAAAAAGATTCAACCACAATAAAATGAGCTTGTTTAAGCCTCTTATTTTTTAGAAGATATCATAACGGTCTATGCTTATTTCAGGAATATTAAATTACTATAAATTCCCTAATTAACTTGTTTAGCTTGAATATTGAAAAGATACATAACGTCTATGCTTATTTAGAAAGATTAAACCACCAATACGATCACTACATGGCTATGCTACTTCAGAAAGATTAAACCGCCGATAAAATAATGTTTAGCTTGATTTGAAAAGACATAACGGTCTATGTTTATTTCAGAAAGATTAAACCACCGATAAAATAAACTTGTTTAGCCTCGGATTTTGAAAAGATAACATAACGGTCTATGCTTATTTCAGGAATATTAAATTGCCAAAAGGACGCTAGCTTTCAATATCAAAAAGATACCACAACGTCTATGCTATTCAGAAACTCAACCACCGATAAAATAAACTTTATCATAGATGAAACTTCACATAACGTCTATCCTTCTTCAAATTCAATACCGCTAAAATAACGTTAGCAAAAGAAAAAGAAATACAACGTCTATGCTATCAGAAAGAAAACCACCGAAAAAGCGAAAAAGCTACACGAAAAGAAACATAACGTATGCTCCAGAAGGCCGCTAAAAATTAACTTGTTTACGCTTTGAAATATTAAAAAGATTACATGTCTATGCTTATTTCAGAAAGGAAACCACCAGATAAAAAAACTGTTGCCTGATATAAAACATAACGGTCTATGCTATTCAGAAATATAAATGCCGCTAAAATAAACTGTTAGCTGAATGAAAACGTAGTGTGCTGTATTAGAAAGATTAAACCGCCGATAAAATAAACTTGTTTAGCTTGAATATTGAAAAGATTACATAACGGTCTATGCTTATTTCAGAAAGATTAAACCACCGATAAAATAAACTTGTTTAGCCTCGCATTTTTAAAAGATAACATAACGGTCTATGCTTATTTCAGGAATATTAAATTGCCGCTAAAATAAACTTGTTTAGCTTGAATATTGAAAAGATTACATAACGGTCTATGCTTATTTCTGAAAGATTAGACAAAAAAAAAAAAAAGAAAAAAAAAAAAAAAAACACACCCAAAACCAAAAAAAACCCAAAAAAAAACACAACCTCCAATTAAAGCCGCAAAACCAACTCAAGAACCCCCACCGATAAAATAAACTTGTTTAGCCTCGGATTTTGAAAAGATAACATAACGGTCTATGCTTATTTCAGGAATATTAAATTACCGCTAAAATTAACTTGTTTAGCTTTGAATATTGAAAAGATTACATGGCTATGCTTATTTCAGAAAGATTAAAATTCACCAATAAAGAAAATGAACTTTTAGCTAATATCAAAAAGATTAAAAAATAAAACCAGGTCTACTGAAATTTTATTCTCAGGATTAAGATTAAACCACGATAAAATCAACTTATTTACCTCAGATTCAGAAGATACATACATCTATGCTTTCTTAGAATATTAATTTCCACTAAAATCCTTATTGCTCGTTTGTTTAGCTTTAAATATTGAAGAAATTGCACAACAGTCTATGCTTATTTCAAAAGATTAGACCACGAATTGAAAGATTTAAACATATGTTTAGCCTAAATTTAAAAGATAACATAACGTCTATACTTATTTCAGATATCAATTACCGCTAAAATTAACTTGTTTAGCACCTGTTGAATTATTGTTAAAGAATACACAACGTCTATGCTTGTTCAAAAGATTGAATCACCGATAAATGAAGCTCTTTAGCCTCGGATTTTAGGAAAAACATGGTAACGGAACTATGCTATTTTCAGCAATATTAAATTTGCCGCTAAAATTAACTTGTTTCGCTTTCAATATTGAAAAGAATACACAACGGTCTATGCTTTTATTCCAAGAGATTAAATCACCAATTGGAGTGGACTTGCTTTTTAGCCTGGATTTTGAAAAGATAAATAAGGTCTATGCTTATTTCAGAATATTAAATTGCCGATAAAATAAGCTTGTTTAGCTTTGAATATTGAAAAGATTACATGTCTATGCTTATTTAGAAAGATTAAACCACCGATAAAATAAACTTGTTTAGAAGAGACCACCAAGACACCCAAAAAAAACCGCCGCCGCAAAACGCAAAAAAACACAACGACTCGAGACCCCCCTCGGATTTTGAAAAGATAACATAACGGTCTATGCTTATTTCAGGAATATTAAATTGCCGCTAAAATAAACTTGTTTAGCTTTGAATAACCTAAAGAATACACAACGGTCTATGCTTATTTCAGAAAGATTAGACCACCGATAAAATAAACTTGTTTAGCCTCGGATTTTGAAAAGATAACATAACGATCTATCCTTATTTCAGGAATATTAAAGGATATTTTGGCTAAAATTAACTTGTTTAGTTTGCTTTAATTGAAAAGATTCCATGTCTATGCTTATAGAAAATACCACCATAAAACGCCCGACAAAAGAAGCAACAGCTGTTCGAATTTGAAATTACCGCTAAAATAAACTTGTTTAGCTTTTAATATTTAAACGAATACACAACGGTCTATGCTTATTTTAGAAAGATTAGACCACCGATAAAATAAACTTGTTTAGCCTCGGATTTTGAAAAGATAACGTAACGGAACTATGCTTATTTCAGCAATATTAAATTGCCGCTAAAATTAACTTGTTTAGCTTTGAATATTGAAAAGATTACACAATGTCTATGCTTGTTTAAAAAAAAAAAAAAAAAAAAAACTAAAAAAAAAAACAAAAAAAAACTCAGAAAGATTAAACCGCCGATAAAATAAACTTGTTTAGCCTCGGATTTTTAAAAGATACAAAGCCAGCCCGCAAAACTTTGCCAACAAAAAACAATATAACGGTCTATGCTTATTTCAGGAATATTAAATTGCCGCTAAAATTAACTTGTTTAGCTTTGAATATTGAAAAGAATACACAACGGTCTATGCTTATTTCAGAAAGATTAGACCACCGATAAAATAAACTTGTTTAGCCTCGGATTTTGAAAAGATAACATAACGGTCTATGCTTATTTCAGGAATATTAAATTGCCGCTAAAATTAACTTGTTTAGCTTTGAATATTGAAAAGATTACATGTCTATGCTTATTTCAGAAAGATTAAACCGCCGATAAAATAAACTTGTTTAGCTTGAATATTGAAAAGATTACATAACGGTCTATGCTTATTTCAGAAAGATTAAACCACCGATAAAATAAACTTGTTTAGCCTCGGATTTTGAAAAGATAACATAACGGTCTATGCTTATTTCAGGAATATTAAATTGCCGCTAAAATAAACTTGTTTAGCTTTGAATATTGAAAAGAATACACAACGGTCTATGCTTATTTCAGAAAGATTAGACCACCGATAAAATAAACTTGTTTAGCCTCGGATTTTGAAAAGATAACATAACGGTCAGCAAATACGTAATGTGAAGTAGATGCA
>JASANE010023542.1:0-11597 GCA_030248225.1 Trileptium ribeirensis
GCTCTGCAGGTAAGGTTTTTAGTAGGAAACCTGCGTAGGTAGGTCAAACGTGCTCCCACGTGGTGCGTCCCTGAAGCTTTCCCTCGTCCCCGTCTGAATCTCGCGGCGCTTCCACCCAACTTTTAGCCAAAACTGTAGTCTGCCTAGAAATGTGTGGCCTTGAACTGAAACAATTGAATCGTGCCTAAGTTTGGACTTTTATCCCGACTGCTTTGTTAGGCAATGAACTCTGGTAATTAATTCAATGTAACGTCATGAGAGCCAAATGAATGCACCAAAAGTAATTAAAGCCAAATTATCAGTGAGATTTCTAGGCTATAATGCTATCACTCTATGTATACACTGGAATAGTTCCACTCCGCCCCATCTCAGCAAAGCGCGGCTTCAATACGAGAGTAATTCCTGTAAACTGTACTGCGGTTCACCCCTTACAAACAACTCCAATTTGAAATTAATTTAGCAAAATAATGCACGTAGAAAATTGTGCCAAACTTAATCAATAATCTCCAAACAAAAACAGAAAAATATTGTTAAAATATCGCAAAGGCGAACCGATTTGACGCTCACTCACCACGATGCGGAGCGCGCCACTTCTTCCCCACAAATTCCCGCCACAATTCGCCTTAAATGCGAGCCGCGTGACTACATAATAATCGCCGAATAATAGGACGCGACGAGATGCCGTTTGCACAACAACACAAGGTTGATCCAAAACCGTAATACAACCAAAATTTGGCTCCAAAAATTTTTAAACTTGCGCAAGATAACGGTGAGACCCCATACCTCCAAACCACAATATAAGACCGATGTTTACGCCGGTCGCAGCAAAAGGGCACGCAGCAAACAACCAACCAACAAACAAAAAATCTTAAGCCTTCAGTTTTCGAATAAACTGAACAAATAAATAAACTGAAAGAACACGAAAAGGGTGCAAGTAACAAACTGTCAAATCTCCAACTGCTGAAACTAAAGGCGACAGAGCAATAACTGTCGAACCCCTCTGAGGGCTAGGCCGGAGCAAGACGCCGCGCCACCTCAAACCCCAAGCTTCGACGCAGTTAAATGCTCACCCAGCGATTCCGAGAACTACAGGATTGCCAAATCAGCAAAATATTTTGACTTATCCCACCCCTGTACAAAATACCAAAAATCGTTCAAGGGGGGACGCATAATGCTCATAAGCCAATACAAAAACGATTCGAAAACAACCCAGGACTATTAGGTTTTTGCTTGAAATAGTTTCTAGTGCATAGCCTGGCAGAACATAGTCTGAAAAAAGCAAACTGCCCGCAATGTAATTTCGCCGAATTCCACTACGTACCTACTGTCGGCACAACGCTGAGCGCGCCGATTAAACCAAATTTAGATACAAAAGGACACTCCAAAACAATAATTTCATCGCTCATGGGTGAGCGTTTTGCGCGATTTTTTCAATATTTGTATAATATATATGAATAACATATATAAGTATGTATTATTACGAGCAAAACTTTGTGTATTAAATAATTGTGCTAGTATGTAAAGTAAAACTACAAAACATCATGGGATTAATTACATAGGCGGTATTGTTATAGAATGTAATGTTTTTGAAGCATCTTGTCCCAACCCACACCCTCTTGTTAAAATATTTTTAGCATTCTAATGCTAGACGCAACATAGGGGTGTCTGCGCATTGCGTGCCTACGTTACTCAGTAATTGTTATAAAATTAGTAAAAATAGACATTCGGAAAAATCTACGCAAATTGGCAAAAATTAGGGGTTTGAGCTCCCAAAAAACTTTTCGAAATTTACCAAGCCCCTGCCCGTTTCAAACATGATCTAAGCCCCTCGCCTAGCGCAGGCGAGGCCAATCTAGGCCTAGGCTCCACATTGTATCGGCCAGATTGTTCCAGCAGAGTGGCACCTGTCTGTGCGTCTCAACGATACCGTAGGCTGAGCACGAGGATGGGGCGGAGCGGGAAAGCGACGGAATCTCGCCAAACTAGAGGCCCGCTTTTGATACGCTAGCGTAGCGTGGCAGTACATCGAAACTCCGTGTAGAGGATCACGTTTAGTTTACCATATGAAAAGACAGATGAGAGATCTTAGGTTGAACCATCCGAGATTTGAAAGCGGGCCTCTAGTTAGCAAGATTAGTTCGCTTCCACTGCACCACAGGCCCAGGTCACCTCGTGCTCAGCTACAGTATATATATACATTATCGTAGTGAGACATTACAGACAGGTGCAGTACTGCTGGAACAATCTCGCCGATACAATGTAGAAACCTAAGCCATAGATGTCGAAGGTCCGTCGGCTTAGGCTTAGGGGGTTTAGATAGTCTTTGGAGAGGTCCGCCGGAGGGAGGGAGGGGCTTGGTAAATTTCTGAAATTTTTTGGGAGCTCAAACCCCTTAATTTTTGCCAATTTACGATAAATTTTTCCGAATGTCCTCTATTTTTTACTAATTTTATAACAATTACTGAGTAACAGTAGGCACGCATGGCGACGCCCCTATGTTTTGCGTATAAAGCATTAGATGCTAAAAATATTTTAACAAGAATTTTGTGATTCGACAAGATGTCCTTCGAACATTACATTCTATAACAATACCGCCTATGTGATCCCATGATGCTTTGTCGTTTTACTTTACGTATGCACACAAGTCTGGTAGCAAAGTTTGCTCGTAATAATACATACTTATATATGTTATTCATATATATTATACAAATATTGAAAAAATCGCAAAAGTGCTCACATGAGCGATGAAATTATTGTTTTGGATGTCGATTGTTTGTGTGTCAATTTTCAATTTTAAATCAGCACACTAAGTAGCGTTGTGCCGACAGTAGTACATAGTGGAATTCGGCGAATTACATTGCGGGCGGTTTCTTTGCTTTGACTATGTTCTGTGCAGCTATGCACTAGAAACTATTTCAAGCAAAAAAGTGCTTCTTTATAGGAGTGGATAGTCCTGGGTTGTTTTCAATCGTTTATTGAATTTTGTTGCGTATGACATATGGTTGCCTTGGAACGACTTTGTTTGTACAGGGGTGGGATAAGTCAAAATATTTTGCTATTAACAATCCTGTAGTTCTCGGAATCACTTAGGGATGACATTTAACTGCGTCGAAGCTTGGGTATTTAAGTCAGCACGCACTCTGCTCCAGGCCTCACTTTAGTTCTACCCTCACAGAGTTCGACAGTTATTGCTCTGCCTCACTTTAGTTTCACAGTTGGAGAGTTTGACAGTTGTTGCTTAGCCTCACTTCAGTTGTACGTCAGTTATATTTGTTAGTTATTGCGCGAAAGTTTAGAGTTTTGTTTGTTGGTTGGTTGTTTGCTAGTGCTTTCTTCTGCGACTATCGTAAGTCAGTCTTATATTGTGGTTTGGACTTTGTGGGGTATCCACATTTTACTTCTGTTCGCTAACGGCTTAAAGAGTTTGGACTTTAGCTCATTTGTATTACGGCATAGACACAACACTGCTTATCGGTTATTCGTGCAAACGGCATCTCAGCATCCTATTATTCGGCGATTATTATGTATAGTCACGCGGCTCGTAGACATTAAGGCGATATACAGATATTGTGGGAAGAAGTAAAGATAAAGGCACTGCGGCATGATGATGAGCGTTAAAGAGAATGGGTTCGCCTTTGCGATATTTTAACAATATTTTCTGTTTTGTGTTTGGAGATATTATTGATTATTCAGTTTGGCGGATTTTGTGTTGTGGATTTTGTACGTGCGTATCTTGCTCATAATTTCAATTGGAGTTGTTTGTTTTGAACCGCAGTACATTTACAGGAATTACTCATATTGAAGCCGCGCTTATTTTTTGCTGAGAATAGGCAGAGTGGAACTATTAGTGTATACACGCATAGAGAGTGATAGCATTATAGCCTAGAGGCCAGGCTGATAATTGACTTTGAGTACTTTGGTGCATTCATTTGACTTAAGTGGTACATTGAATTAAAGTACCAGAGTTCATTGCTATTCGTAACGACAGTCGGACATTCCAAAAAGTCCAAAGTAAGCAAATTCCCTATAAACCTTAGCATTCGATTGTTCTTCGTTACAATTGCCACTTTGCACCCTATTTTCGGCGGACTCCCGCATTCCTAAAGGCTGGGTGGAAGCGCCGCGAGTTCAGACGGGGACGAGGGGAAAGACTTCAGGGGATAACGCACTACCGGTCCTCCCATCGACACATTTGACCTACCTACGCAGGTTTCCTACTAAAAACCTTTACCTAGGTGAAATGAACAATTATTGTCGCTCCTTAAAATACCTGTGTTGAACAGAACGTATTTTGAAGCTTCACTCGTAATCTGATGAATTAGAAAGAGAATATCTTAGACATATTAGTCACAGCCGTGGAACTTAGAGCAATTTCGTAAATGTAATTAAAGTAGTTCGAGCAAATACTTCAAATTTACGCAACAATAGAGGGTTGGGGTTGTGCAGCACCATAAAACCTGTCTATTGCAATGAAAAATATATTAATCTGAAAATATCAAAACCTGGTGTCGAATCACAGGCACCAGCTGGGCTGAATTACAGAAACTAATGCGGCATTCACGTTATAATGTCCCCGCTGTTTGGTACTTTTATCCCCCTGTAGTCGCGACCCTACCTTATGCGTGAGTAAACTTAAAGTGCCCCACCAACCATCATATTTTGTAATTATTGATATCGAATCGCAAACCCATGTTATGGGAAAAAGGCTGAATTTCATTCGGTTTTTGGTTACCCGAAAATTGGCAAAATCAAATTCAACTGCCGGAAATTAGACCGTGTCTTCTAACAGAATTTCGACGTTTTCAATTTGCAAAAACTCAGTTCCCTAATGCCTAGTCCTTTAAATTTGGATTATTCAATGTTCGTGCACAAATTTAATACAAAAGTGACGTCACAATTAAATCAATCGCAGTTAAGCTCTCGGCTTTCGCGAACAAAACCGGGTTATTCAAATTCGACAAATTTTTTTCTCAAAAATTTGGGTAATTTTACTATAATTTTCGCGAATACAAAATGGTGAGATCTCAGTCTAGAGCGCTGTGTCCGCGAACAGTTTCACGACGAAGTTTAATTGACCTAAAAGCATGTCGAAACTATTTTTTGCAACATTACAAAACAGGATGGTTGGTAGGGTCACTTTAAGTTTACTCGTGCATTATAGACAGTCAGGGTGACACCCATACTGTAAATCCATTGTCGAGGGTGTACCACGCACCCTAGCTACTACATTTTTTCTTAACAGTTTCGTACACACCCTTAGCTATCAATTTGGCGAGAATTAAGTATAAGGGACACGGTCTGTAGCTAATGCGGTTTATCAATCAAATGTCCTGTGTAGATTTCTTTTCTAAATTACGATATTTGTATCCAGTTCGTATGAACATTGCTCAAATAATTCCGAACACTGCCAATAAAACTGCAAGAAGACACGGTGTGCCTGACACTGTCGAGAAGTGGGAATACGCGTAACTAAGTACCTATGAAAAAATTTATTAAAAACATGGGGGTGTCTAACACACCCTGTTGTCAACAGTGTGCCTGACACTGTGTGATGTACATAGGTTCCAAACTTTGGGGACATTATAACGTGAACGCCACATAATTTGGATAACGATATTTTCTGCCTATATATGGAAGATCATTTTGGGTCTTGCATATCAGTTGTATTGTACGATTGTCATCCTGATAACCATAACCATGTTGCTCTGTTGTTCGCTAATAAACGGCTGGCTTCTGGTGTAGTAGGTCTTACATCGGGTTTTACAGACGTGTCCTAGGCTTTGCAACCTAATTGTGATATTATTTCAAATAATTATTAATTTGGTTTCTTTAATTACTTGTTTGATGCCACATCAACCCAACACTATATTTTATTATTTAATTTAATTCGCTCATTCATTTATTTTATTTTATTTTATTGATTTACTTATATTTAAATTTCATTCGCTGCTTTGTTTGTTAATCTTCAAGAATAACGTTATTTAATTATTTTATTTACATATCTACTTAAAATATTTCATTAGTTCGTTTGTTAATACGCTTATTTATTAGTTGGTTTTATTGGTCGTCTAATTTTTTGTAACAATACAATTCGTCTAATTTATTTTACTATTTCATACGAAATTGATTCACTTAGTTCATTTATCATTTATTTATGATTTAATAATTTATTTTATGTATTTATTAATTCATGTATTTAATTATTTATTTAATTATTTATTTATTTTTATATATTTATTTAATTATTTTTCATTTGATTATTTACGTATATATTTATTCATTTATTTATTTGCTTATTTATTGATATATTTATGTATTTACTTATTTATGTATTATTTATATTTTTTACTTATCTATTTATTTATTTATTTTATATTTTATTATCTACAGATTTATTTATTTACTAATATTTATTTATTGATTTGTAAATTTATTTAATGTATTTACTTATTTTTTCATTTAATTATTTAAGTATTTATACTTTTAATTACATATTTATTTATTTAATGATTTTAATTACGTATTGTTTATTTATTATTTACGTATTATTTATTTATTCATTTATGTTTATTCATTTATTTTTTGTTTATTTATGTATTTACTTATTTATTTCTTTATTTATTTTTATTTATTTTTTAATTATTTACGAATTTATTCATTTATTAATTTATATTTATTTACCTATTTTTATTTATTTTTCCATAAATTATTTACGTATTTATCTATTTAGTTACGTATTTATTTATATATTTATTCATATTTATTTGTTTATTCATTTATGTTTTTGTTATATATTAATTTATTTACTTATTTAGTTATTTATTCATTTGTATTTTTTCCACTATATATACTATAATATATTTACCAAAAACAAAACCTGCGTAAGACATTAAAATTAATTCATTTTATTTATTTTTATTTACTTAGTTATTTATTTATTTATTTATGTATTTACTTATTTAATTATTATTTATTTTTTAACATTTACGTATTTATTTACCTATTTATTTTTTTATTCATTCATTGTTTATTCACTATTTTTTTATTATTTACTTTATTTTTATTTATTTATTTATTTTTATTTAATAATTTACATATGTATTTATTTATATTTATTTATTTATCTATTTGTTTATTTTTTATTTAATTATCTACACATTTATTTATTTACTTCTTATTTAATTGTTTAGGGATTTATATATTTATTTACGTATTTATTGATTGGTTTTAATTACGTGCTATTTGTTTGTTATTTACGTGATATTTATTTATTTTTTCCTTTATGTGTTTATTCATTTATGTTTTTATTCATTTATTTTTTATTATTTATTTATTTATTTACTTATTTATTTAATTATTCATATATATTTTTCAACTATATATACTATAATATATTTGTCAAAAACAATGCCTCCGTAAAACATTAAGATTAATTTATTGTATTTATTTATTTATTTTTTATTTATTTAGTTATTTATGTATCTACTTATTTACATATATTTATACATGTATGTATCTATTTGTATTATTTTTTATTTTTTATTGACTTACTTATTTATTCATTTATTTATCTATTTATATTTATTTATTTTTACTTAATTATTTACGTATTCATTTATTTATATATTTATTTATAGTCATTTGTTTATTCATTTATGCTTTTTATTCATTTATTTTTATTATTTATTTACTAATTTATAATTTTTCAGCTATATATACTATAATATCTTAGCCGAAAACAAAAGCTACGTAAAACATAACTGCGATGTTGTCAATTTTAAGCAAAAGCCTTGTCGAGTCAAACTTTGTTGGAGCTAGAAGACTATCTGCTGCAGTAAACGCGGACAACTACAAACTTTGTCGGAGATAGAACAGAGCAGTGTAGTTGTGTGCAAGAGATTCCCGAGCAAATGAGTTTTTCTTTATAATTTATTAGTTTTACTTTGCTTACTTATTTATTTACTCATTTATTTATTTATTTATTATGTGTTTATTAATTTATTTAGTTATTCTTTTTATTGAGCTATATTTAAATGTTGCTTACTTTGTTTTGATGATGTCTCTCATAATCATTGAAAATTAGTTTTGCATATTTGACTTCGTTTCCATTCTTTGAAATCGTCGTTCTTCCTTCATATTTTTACGCATAAACATATATAATAATTTCTTTACAATTATTAACATATATTTTATGTAAGCACAAATAATATGTATACTATATAATCTGCAACTAATATCTCATCTAATTATTACGATGTTATTTTGAAGCTAAGATTGCAGTACATGACATCCGAAAACGTCGATATTAAGAGATGGAATTTGAGCCCACAACGTCAGGCGGCGCGTGGCTTTTATCGAACCATAAAGCTACACAGCAGACATTGTAGGAACTCCTAGTCTGAAATATAAAGCACATTAATCGACCCGTTGAACTCGATATCTGTGATCGATGCATAAATTGTAGGGGCACAGCGAAGCGGGACATGGGGGTACGTGCTCCCACCTGGAGGTCATCGTGAGGCGCCCGAAGAACTTCATCTTTTCGCAATAAAAAATAAAGTTCAGCACTTCAAAGCTTAAAATTATTTTTTACGCCTTAAGTCCGAATTTTTTTCGTAACGGCTGTTTAAATGCTGTCAAAAAATTGGAACTGGTAAAATGCAAAATTTAGAAATGTAAAATTTAGAAGAGTTTGCAAAATTTTTGAGCGTAAAATAATTTATTTAATAAGGGGCACTAAAACCATTGAGTAAGTGTGTAAAATTTTAGCTTACCTCCCGGAGCGCCACATACCCTCGCTACGCCACTAAATATTTGACCACAGCAATTGTGCTAGGCGTAATCAGTGAAGCGACCAGGATTTCGCTAAGGTATTCAGTTTATCCGCGACACAGATTGCTATACTACCAATTCGCATGAAGCGTCTTAGCTTTTCATACCTAATGTTCTGATTCGGTATTTGTTTAACTTGGTTTAAATGTTCACACTAAAGTATTGATACATTTCATGCCAAGTCTTCCAATGATATCAAAATTAGTGAACCTAAAGCAAGGCATAGTGTCTCCATCTCGTCTAAGGTGCTATTTTGCGCGCGATAACTATAAAAAACCCCAAAATTTGACTGCTTTATAGTAGCAACAAAAATTTATTGTGAAATTGCAAAAATGTCTTCGACAAAACATAAGAAAACAGGGATATGTTCCACGCTTAACATATCCACATTTATTATTGATCGACAAAGGGAACAGGCGGCCCTTTATAAGCTTCGTGCTACGCGTTTCTCGTTATGCTGCGTTTACGTTATAAAGAACCTTGCATGTTATAAGTTTTGTCGACACAAGGTGTCCTGCCACCATCCATTATTGCGTCTTGAACACCATGGTGTTTCCGACGTTATTTTAAGATAGTATACATAGGTACTGTAGTATTGGTAATGGTATGGTGTAGACTACATCATAAAATTTTTCAAAACGCTATATGGTATCACCTACACCATGCTATTATTTACACACCTTATATAATGTGTTTGTGCATGGTGTCGTTGACACCATCGGTAAAAAACAAAAGGCAGGTTTTGACACTATATTTAACTTGATGGTGTCTCATACACCATCAGTTCTATTACATAGTAAAGCGTTTACTGTATATCCCTGCATGATATAGTCTAGACAATTGGAGGACAAAACTTTCACATGGACGGTCTTTTATAACGTAAACGAAGCATTAGCAAAACGTTTTGTTTGGAGCTTGAAGACTGAAATGATTGATGTTTCAGCGAAGGGTACTACAGTAGCCCAGGCACCCTTAGATTTAATGTCGGCTATCAATATTTGACGGATGCCTTTTGTAACCTAAATTCTTAATGATAATCATTGCCTACTAAATGATACCAGATAATAAAACTAAATAAAAACGTAGCTGTGCAGTGTACATTGTCTCACGGTCAAATGTTTACTCAAATTTCATGTGTCTTTCCAATATATTACGTTCCTTTGAAATTTTTTTGGTCTTGTGTTTTTCAAAAACCAAAAGCTAAACTTATACTTTATTTTACAAGCCAGCTTTCGTCACATCCAGCAATGCTGCTATTGTTTTCGATATTCTGCTACATCTCTGCGATATTATGTTCTTCACTCCCTGACTGGTTATTAAGATGTCGATTTACATGTTACAGATAAATTACATTGCTTTTTAATCATAAGTTTTAGAAATTTCGGCCACGATATTCACTTCCTAATCGAAATTCGCGTACTACTGGGTCTTGAAATTTGTTCAAATTAAAAAGATATCAAGAAAGTTTAGTTACACAAAACATGAAGTAAAATTAACTTAATTTTACTGAGCATAATATCGCATAAATGATGTAAAATATTCTCGCATAAGGCGTGGTTTGCTATGCTGTTAATAGTTGGATGAACGTAAACGCGGTCTGAAATAAAATGACAAGGTAATCTGGTGACATTAGTGTGGTTCTAGATTCAGAGATTAAAGCGTCAATTGCAGGGAAGCGGGTTATTGTCATAGACAAATACTCACAAATATAGTTGATAAATTTAAATTTCATTGAACTTTATGCACCCCTATATCATTCGGCTGTTGGTTATGATCGAGTAATTGACAGCATTTGATCGGCGTTTCTTGATCAATCTCTTCGAACTGGAACTGCTGTGACACAATTCTTTTAAAGAAGAAAAATTCTTATATTTGGAACAAAATATTTCTACATAATTCATCTTTCATAAATGACATTTGTTTCAAAAAGAGCTTGTAGCGCTGATGTAAGAGAATGATAGAATCATTCGTATTTTAACTTTCAAAAAGCATTCAAGTAATATTAACTGCCGAATTCTCAAGTTTAAGATCATATTCCAAATTCCGTGCATGCTTAGCTATATCTACGTTTATTCGTATACTGCCGCCTTAAGACTTCCGCCAGTCTAATATTTTTCATTTTCTTGTGAAACGCTCCAAAATATATACTAGTGATTGTTCTGTCTGTCATAAGTGCAAATATTTTGCCATAGTCGGTGCAGAAAGACATAGACCGCGCTCTAGCGATGCGAAAACAATGTGACAGTTTCACGGCGTTGCAAAAATTGTGATCATGGCAAGTTATAATTTTTCCTACTGGATTGTGCCTACTGTTGGCACCTGAGGTGATTTTCCAAAAGTAAAAATTTATCTTTCAAAGCTTAAGGCTAAGCGTTAGTTTATGCCTAAATCTAAGACAAAACTTCGCCTGAAATCACAATTGAACATGAAATTTTTGCCTTATGGTACTTATCTCAAATGTTCAGAGCTTCCTGCTCTTTATATTGGAAAAACTAATTAAACAAAGCTTTCTGAGTGCACATGTGTGTAACGTCTCACTGCGCTACCTTAATTAACACAGCTTCTATGCGAATTAATACGGGCCTGTGGTGTAGTGGTTAGCGTAGCATGCCAGTCTGACAAGCCTGAGGCCCGAGTTCAAGTCTCGCCTTGTCCATCTCTCTGACTTTTCAGTGTATTGTATAATACTGACATATAAATTCAAGTGTGTATAGTTAAAGCTTATATAAAATTATAATTTTACTGAAGCATAACGCTTTAATCCT
>JASANE010023543.1:0-37391 GCA_030248225.1 Trileptium ribeirensis
CAATGCCCATCCGAGATTACCCTGATCCACATAACTCCTTAGGGATCCGCAGAACCGAAAATTAATCCTGCCAATCGACTTAGCGGATGAAATTACCTTATATGAAACTAACATTATTGTTTTCCAATTTTTCGACCCCTCAGGGTCATATTGGAAGTGGTGCACTTCTGGGGGTACCATGACACCACAACTCCTGTGGGTTACCGTGACCCCACAGTAGTTCCTTAGTGGAACCTCGGCGACGAAAATTAACCAATCCAATCAACTTAGCGGATCAAATTACTTTATATGATATTTACTTCATTTATTCGATTTTTGGACCCTTAGGCTCATATAAGTAGTAGTGCCCTTCCGAGGTTACCCTGACCCCCATAACCCCTTAAGAGATCCTCGGAACCGAAAATTAACCATGCCAATAAAACTCAGCGGGTCAAAATAACGTACGTAAGACTAATTTCATTTTTTTTCGATTTTTGGACCACTGAGGCTCCTATTGGGAGTTATGCCCTGCGAGGTTATACTAGCCTCATAACTCCCTAGCGGATCCTCGGAGCCGAAAATTAATCACTCCAATCGACTTACGCTACATCGGCCCCAACCTGACAAAAACAGCTAGAAATTTTTTGATCAGACCGTATTCGAACCTCGAATTTGGGACATACGCAGACACAGTGATACGGCACTTATAGTATATGATGATGACTGCTTATTTGTACTATAAATACTACTTTAAGTAGTAAGATAAACTCCAGTAAACGACACTGAAATGATCTCCAAGTTTTAAGCGTGGGGCATTACAAAATTTAAATAAACCGAACAGTGTAATAATCATAACATCAAAATCACAAACCTCTGGCTTTAAGTCACGATGAACAATGCCTAAACCATGCAGATGACCAACAGCCGACACCAATTGTCGCATTATATTTGACGCTTCACGCTCCGTAAATTCACCGCCATTACATCGTTGAATCTTTTCAAGCAACTCTGGTCCTCGCACCCGTTCGAGAACCAGGTAAACGTGATACTAGAATACAAAGGCAGTTAAAGAGTATACTAAATACCAGAAATGGTCGCTGTTCGTTCGATGTTCGCTCATTGCTTGAAACAAGCTTTTCACAGAAAGTTTTCGCGCGCTCGAAAACCGACAACCATTTCGGTCGGGTGCTGTAGTTTGGTATAAGGTAGAATAATATAAATCCTTATTCTGTGTATTACGCTACAGATACAAATATTTCGCACAGCTTAACAAAGATATTTTTAATATAGAAAAAATTTATGGGGCCGTCAGTAGCACATCCAAATTTGTGTGAGCAGGTGCGGTTTTGCTAAATTATTTCAGCAGGGTAATTATTTAGGTACCCATGTATTAACCTTCTGCCGCATATTTCACGTTTGTGCGGGAATGCCTGTACTGTGACGGTGAAGGGTGTGGCCGTCCTCCGCGGCCTCATTGCTGGATGCGCCAGTTGATGCACTTGTTGCATACGTGAAACGACATAGCCAAAAATTAGGCCGTACTTTAGTGGTAATCTGCCACTTGCACGTCATAAAAGATAATTATATTTTTTCGGCAAGAATAAACACTGTGAAAATATAACATGAAATTCCAAATTACAAAATGGCGATTCAATCAGCAAATTTGCAAAACAAAAAGGTGTCCTAGAACTGTAATCTAAACGTATTTTCAACTGCGCCTACGAACCTCGGTATGTACGTAGGTCGTTTTATACACATTAACGCCTTTCAGAATTTACTGTTTCATCAAGCTACGTATTATCATTTTGAGTAGGAAATTGTCTGCTACTGTCTGCCAAGTAATGATAAATTACTATCGTTCATGTTCATTCATTTGTAACTACTACCTATTTTCACTAATATTTACAGTTTTGACACGGAATACAAAAACTGGCTCCAAAACACTATAATAGCTCAGTTAAACATGACTTCACCATACAAGTATACCGCATTAGAGTGTGAAACAGGGTGAGTGTGGTTTCATTTATGTTATCATTTTGAGTAATCGCCTTCAACACTCTGTGTTTTATGTATATTATATACCACCCTATAACTTCTGAACCCATTGAAAGACATATCTCGTCGACCCTAAAATCATCAAAACAACTACTGACAACGCATGAAGTATTTGTGCTGGTCTCTAAATAACTAAACTATCGTAATTAGCGTGCCGAAAAACTTATCAAGACAATTATTCTTCATGCCCTGCACACAGTGCACCAAAATAATTAAGGCATGCAATATTCTGGCAATCAGGTTCATTGAACCTAAATCCACTGAAAACATATGAAACGGCTTAAAATTTGTGCGAGCTGGTCTCTAGATAACCGAGTTATCGTATTCAGCATGCCAAAACCCCATGTATAATCATTTTTGATGCAATACGCCACAGGTATCCAAGCTAATAAACACTGGAAATCGGTTTTGTCGATCGTAATACCCTTGAAACTACGTGAAAAGATAATAATAAAGTGAATTTGAACTCTAGATAACAAGACAATCATATTCAGTGTGATTGATACCCTAATACACACTAGTTTTAAGACAAAAATACAATAACATGTCGAAATTTGAAAAATCGATATTCCTGGCAAAGGGTCAACGAACCATATTCGGGCTTACATCGGGCCAGAGAGTGGTCCCACAACTCGTGATCTTCAGCAAAGCTGCAGATCTCAATGAGATGTTTGTATAAGGAAGTCTTCGATTTTCGTGCCAGGTCTGTGTGACAAGTTGTCTGACTGGCACCAGTATAGCCATATTTGGCAAAGAACCCATAAAAACTCCTTTTTTGCCAGTTTGAACGGAATGATGAAGTCGGAGCTGTTCGCGTTTAACTATAGGGCTCATCCTAATCATATTTGCTATAGAACAAAAAATTTATTGAAATCCATCTACCCAAAGAAGAGTTACACGTGACAGAAACAGCTAAAAATATAGTTTCACGCTTTTCCCCTAGTACCCTTGGAGAAAACTGCGCTCGCTCCGTTTCAACAAAGAAACAATCGAAAGCCGCTAACCCAATTTTTCAAGATACCACGAATTTACCGTAGAATTGAATAATGGAAATGCAATTGTTTTGCTCGTCAAAATCTTGTTTTTAAACTAATAGTGGGGACTGTATTCGTATTTACAGTTCTGATGTTGAAAACAATGAAAAATAACATCGCTTCGCTATGACAATTAATCATGTACAGTGCCCGCAAGAAAGAGCGTTGTTCGTTTGATAAATTCAAAATTTAGCTCGAAATGTGTTAGAGATATGTTCAAAATTTTGTCGCGCTATCTTAAATTTGTTCGAGAGCTGCTCGAAGCTTGTTCGTAAAGTGTTCGAGTGTTGTGCACAAATAAAACCTGTTCGATTTCTGTTTGACGTCCGTTCGTTCGAAAGCTAACACTTATTTCTAGCAAGTACTGTACACGCCTAAGTCGCACAAACAAAAATATGTAAAAGACTAAATAGCATAAAAACCTGCTAATATTTGTCTCATTTTTTGCTGCAGTTTGAGCTAACTGATTCTCTTTATTAGTACCTATTAAGTGAATACTATTTTAAGCGTGCATTTCTAATATACTTTATTACAGCAGCCATCGCGCGTAAACTTTATTTTTACAAAGCCATGTGGTGCTACATGTGACACAAATAATGTTAGAAATACTTCAGTGTGAGCAGTAGACATGCTTGTATTGCGGCTACATCGAAAATTCCTAACACACGCAGAAATTTATTATATCGTGGGGTAACTCATTAGTGAGTTGTTTAATAGCACAGCGAGCAATAAAGAATGTCGGAAACATAATTTAAAAGTGATAAATTATTGATAAATATTGATTCAAGCTTTCCGAAATCGTGCTTACATTATGAGCAGAGCAAAAAGCAGTATATACATCTTTTAAATAAACGCCTTTAGAAACGTAGTATAGACGAACAACACAGTGTCGAAGCAGGACACCAAGAAAATAATATCCTGCTACATTTTATTGCAATCCTTAGGTTCAAACAATGAAGAGTACACATTTTCCCAAAATAAGACAATAAATTCTAATAAGCTAGTACTAGCCACTCTCTGAACATTTATTATAGTAAGACTAATTATCTCGCATGCAAGAATGACACGGGACGAACGTGACTTCATCTGTAAGTTCTCATTTTGTTTAATCACCTGCAACAGGTTGCGCTTAATGTATATACCACCTTAAAACCTCTGGAACCCTGAACCAATTTAGAAACCTAAAACCTCGTCGACCCTAAACCGATCGAAAAAAGTGACAACGTTTCTAGTATTTGTGCTGGTCTCTAGAGCCAACCCATCGCATTCAGACTACTGAAAATTTTATATACATAATTCTTGATGGCCTGTACGCAATACGTAATCAAACAAATAGAGACATACTATATTCTGGGCATCGGGTTCACTGACCCACAACCTATTGAATACTTTTATGACATGGCATGAAATATGCATGACATTAATACATTTATGACATGGCATGAAATATGCAGGCTGGACTGTAGATATCCAAATCCCAAATCACTATATACAGCGTTCAGAAAAATCTATACATAAATTGACCAATTCTTGATGCCCTGCAAGCAATGTAGCTCGCGGCGCCAACTCCGTTTTAATAAAAGCAATATAAACGCTGGTTGACATTATTAGCTAGACTGTTACTAAATATCCGAAAACTACAATACAATAACAAGAAGCGTAGCGACATACCATTCTTGAATAAAACCGACACACATTAAATCTAATTAATATTAAAATCAGTTCACAATTGCACAGCAACAATCAAAGCAGCACCAAAGTTATAATTCACCTTCAAGTAACATCTTAAAACTTATAATTTTTTCTACATATAAATATCGAAGTTTAATCAAGCAATGTAAAATCTTATTTTGAAGAATTCTGAACATAAATTAGTTGCAATAATTTCAAGAAATTTACGATATACTGCGAAAGACTAAAACTTACTTCGTCCTCGATCATTTCATGAAATCCAACGATATGTGGATGATTCGCAGCAATCTGAAGTATTTGCGCTTCGCGCAAAGCGTTTTGCGCAAGACGTTGAGGAACTATCTTGACACACATTTCTTCACGAGACTCTCGATTCTTACATGCTCTGAAACGATAAAAGTTAAAAAAAATTGAATAACTTTAAAATTCATCATTAAATTGATTCTAAATCGAGCCTAATTTCATCATGCAGTACTCGCCAGAACTCACTGCTGCTCATTCGATGTTCGCTCGCTGCTGGCAACGGTTTCAACGAATGGGTTAAAACACGTTACATTATTCGTGCACCTTCATAAGTATACATACTGTGAACAAAAAATGTCCAAGCTAACCTACATCCGGAATAAAGTCGAATATCAGGTTTTGATTCTAGCCACAGACACTATATCGGTGACGTACAGACGGTTGCTATTGCGCAAACCCAAAACTGATAACATAATTTTAACATTCGTCAACGTAAAAATAAACTCGATTCAGTACAATTTCAAGCGCCATTGTAGTCGGTTTTGCGATTATAATACTTTATGAACGAGAAACCAATTTTTTATCCAAAATATGAACTAATGCAAAATGAATATCGTTAGCTTACATACAGCTCTAAGCTTGCTCCGTCAAGGTTAAATTAACTTTTCTTATAGGCAATCGCTCAGCAGCAGCGGCTTACAAATTTGGCAAACGCACGTTATGGGTCTATCGGCACGTAATATGCCGAAAATTTTAGTCACATTAGTGTTAATCACAGTCGATACTTTAACAACTTACAACATTGGCCAGGTTTAGATGTATACGGTCGTACTTGTTCTGGTATATTGTTTGCCCACCAACATTAAACGCTATAAACACACAAAAATCAGGTCCTCTCTGGCAAAATTTTTCCATACCAAATTTGGCAAGCCAACAAGCTTTCAAATTTGAAACTTATACGTTCAAACCTCGGACAATACTTAGTGGGGAAACAAAAAAATCGCCCAGTTTTTTTGTTTAATAAATTGCCCAATAAACCGAACACAATTTTCATGAACATGCCTAATATATCAGATTGTGGCAAACAATTAATTTTTACAACTAATTCAAATTTGTTAAACGACCGAGCCGAAGAATCAGGATCATGACAGATCTATAATCCACTCAATTCGAAATAAAGTAATACGTAATTGTTAAATTAAGTGAATAGTACTAACAATAAACAACGCTATAATGGCTTAAAATATTGATAGCACACCAAGAAGTCCTAATACCTGCATATTGAGAACGATCCTTTGCCCAGCAAACCACCTTTAGAAAAATCCACCTCATACTTTTTGAAGAAATGAGATTCCTAAAACCAAATGCTGTGCAATAACAAAACTTATACAAAGATAATTTCCTTTCTTCGCTAAGATGTTGTTATGGGGCAAAATATCCTCACATGCGAAATGTGTTTCAAATTCCCTCTGGTCTGTGTTTTTATATGACCCTCATTTTATGAACGTTTATGACAAAATTATTTTGCCATGGGGCGAATTATTCCAGATAAATAATAAACAGTGGCGCAATACGTTATCTATTATGCCAAAGAATGTTTTTAACGTTTTTTCAACAATGCAATACCGTATAGGTTAAATTTACCATGATTATTCGTATAAATTCTTTCCAAATGTTTGGTTTTCCTATCGGGGGAATTGAAGTTAAAATCAAGTGGCAAACGTTTGATTCCTACAATTTCCCAAATTTATCAGCCTAAATAACCCAATATAGAAATTAGCTTCCAATTTGCATAAACTACCTTCAGCACCAAATATCACCGCCGTGTTCCTAGCGTGCGAGTGGCTCGCTCGAGACTTAGAAACAATTAAAATAATATTTTTCGAACTAATTTATTTCGACCGGGTCTCGAAAGAGCCACAGGCGTGGGTGAGCGACAGTCATTTGGGCGAGCACTGTATCTATATTATTTCGTAGAAGTATCGTGCCGGTTAATATGTCGAAATTCACAAACGAAAAATTTTTGGGAGTGAAAACTGCTAATATAAAGCTGAATGTCTAGTTTAGTAAATACCATTGTAGCGGAATCAAAGTTTCAAAAAAGAAGAGTGGAAGTAATAATGAAATTTAGCAATAATTTATCCATTGTAAGCAAGCAATTACATTGTACGCAGCTGCACTGTGTTGCCTATTTTTTTTATACTAATATCTTGCGGATGTAGCCAAAAATAAAGAAGCTATATAGAGCTGACTAGAAAATCTTACCATTCAATCTATTCATAACATCCAATGCTTCACTGATCATAAACTTTATAAGTACAACACAAGAAGCATTTTCCTTTAAAAACCAAATATAAGTAACTCTTTTCATAACTAAATAGTGAAAACCCAATACTAAACGGCAAATGAGCCACCTTGTCGTTAGCAAAATCCGGAAATGAAATTGCTTTGGTCGTTTCAGCAATAAATTCTTCTCCGATTACATTATCGTCACACATCATAATAGACGGCGATATGTACGAATAACCCTTAAAACGTAAACCGTCAATAAAATTATGTAAAAACAAATATATATAGAACTTGCATGACAATAATTGAAAACACTGGAAATAAAAAGGTATTGTGCCAACCTGTCAATGGTTTTATTTCACAACTGATTTTGAATCAATAGAAATTGTGAAATACCTTCGTAACTAAGACAATATCCATTGTCATTTGCATTATTCCCAACTGTAAAAACCTGAACATAAAGCTACCTAGTACGGTGAACGTAGAACTAACCAGAGCCTCGTCAAAGTGAGAAGCTTAGCATTCTGTTACGTATTCGAAAAGCAAGTACTACGCACTATATGTCTACTATGCTGAAAATTACTACGTCATGTAGAACTTGATATAGAAGGTACAATCGCAATTTGACCAGTCTCATTAATTTGGAAATTTTCGTAAAGAAACTTTGTAAATTAAATAATAATTATAAGCAGTTCAACTTACTCGAAATAACTTTTTAACTAAATTTACTGGCGGTGTCATAGATGGAGAATTCACTGGTGGCTGTTTTGTAAACTCTTCTGAAAAGTTATGCGTATCCAAGACATCGCCAACATTGGGTTTGTAAACAGGCGTTACACGACATTGCTCGACGTCAGGCCAATTGATTTGCTATAACAATCAAACAACAACGTTAATCCGAGTGAGTAATAAACGTCTTCATAACGTTAACATTTTCATTCTTATCTACATAATTATGATTCTATGTTCAAATTAACCATGTCGGTTGCAAAGCATGGAGCAGTTTTAGCTTGTTCTAGTGGTGCAATGTTTCGTGCTGATACCCTGTTCCAACAATTTCTTTATCAAAGCTTCACAACACCGATGTGATTTAGGATACCTCGGTGTTTATTTTAAATTTAGTAAATTTAAAGTAAATTTAGAAACACCAACCATAAGGAAAATTTGATAAATTCAGTGTTATGATCGTCAGACCTGAATGAAAAGTTCAGTTGAAACACGTTAGTTCCGATAATTCAATCTTGAAATCGGCATTAGGTTACCGCTACATTAAAGCACTAAGTTTGCTTACCCAAAATATGCGATGTCGGTTGAATCGTTAAAATATTGAATATTGGAGCAATTTCGTTAATTGAATCTAACGTTGCTGTTTTGATATCATTCCATATTTCAATTACGTTATTTTTTGGTAATGTTTGTTGCAATCTGAGCTTATCAGAGGCCAAATTATCAAAGTGTGCTTGCCATAAATTACGTTTTAGTGTGTTTATGTTGGGTTTGTACTAAGAATATAATGTTAAAAGAAATGATAATATAAGATGGTCACTTGTGCCTAGTCCTGGTTCGGTTGTTACTTGTTTTTTCCGTATCGGACTAAAAAATCTCCAAATTTTGGCTCGCGGGGCTGAAACACTACAATTTTCGTCTGTCCGTAATTTCTGCATTATTATTCTATATTTATCGTGAATGCCCACGTAGGCGAAACGAACACGGGTTTCGAACTGGTCAGAGGACCGTATGGTTACGGCAAACTGAATGCTGAAGGTGAACGACTCATGAATTTTTGCTTTGCCAACGGACTAAGGATCGTTAACACTGAGTTTCAAAAGAGCACTGAGAAACTGATAATTTATAAAAGTGGCAATACAGCAACGCAAATTGACTTCTTCATTCGAAAAGACAGTATGAAGGGGGTTATTGATTGCAAAGCAATCCCAGGAGAGGCATGCCTGCAGCAGCACAGACTGTTGGTTATGGATGTCATTTATAAAGGGAGAGCTGCGAATTTACGCCGAACAAAGGCACCTAGAAAACTGAAAGTGAGGAAACTCAAGGATCCTAACGTCCAGCAAAAATTCATACAGTCTATGGCAAATCTTAACTTTTCATCCTGGGAATCATACAGCACGATAGTTTTAGAAGCAGCAAAGGAAGCTTGTGGTATATCTAGTGCGACAATAAAAAGACACTCAGAAACATGGTGGTGGTGTCCACATGTTCAAGACGCAATCAAAGCAAAAAAGAAGGCATTCAAGTTTTGGCAGAGGTATCCATCACACCATTCCAAGTCTGCATATATCTGTAAAAAGAAAATGGCACGACAAGAAGTCGCTATAGCCAAAGCAGAGTGATGCCATGCTTTATGCGACAATATGAAAACAAGTGGCCTTCACAAAATCTACCGAGTGGCCAGACAAATGAAAAACGACAGGAAAGATGCCGTTGGTGCCAGAGTACTTAAAGACAGCACTGGAACAATTCTCCTAAACGACCAAGCAATAATGGACAGGTGGCGGACCTACTCTAGTGAACTGTTAAACGTGACACAACAATACACAATCAGTCACCTCAATGAAGTCAAGGGTCCCATAAAATCGTTCGAATCAAAAGCGCTAGCTTCCTTAAAAACAGGAAAAGCTAGTGGTCCATCGGGTGTCGTATCAGAAATGCTAAAATTAACAAATATTTCTGATTTAACAACTCTAATGAACAACGTTTTATTAAATGGTCCACCGCAAAGCTGTAATACTAGTGACACTGTCTACATCTACAAAGAAAAAGGTGACGCGCTCAACTGTGGGTCCTATCGAGGCATAAGACTATTGGAACACGGCACGAAACTGTACGAACGTTTGCTAGAAAAGAGGCTTCGGGAAGTCGCCCACATAGGCCCAGCACAATGTGGTTTTATGCCAGAACGTAGCACCACAGAAGCTATTTTCTTCCTACGCCAGCTTCAAGAGAAAGCATTAGCCAAACAGAAAAAACTCTGGCATGCTTTTGTTGACCTCGAAAAGCGCTTGATCGTGTACCAAGAGCGGTTGTTCAGTGGGCTTTGAGAGAACAAAGTGTACCGGAGATACTCATTCAAAAGGTAATGGAACTGTATATCCGATCGACATCAAAGGTGAAAGGCCTCAACAGTTGTTCTAAATACTTCGATATAACAGTCGGCGTACATCAAGGATCTGCTCTTAGCAATTGTAATGCAAGAAGCATGCGAGCCCAGAGAATGGAGGTGCTGTTTGCCGCTGACCTCGTGGTTACCGCAAACTCTGAGCAAGAACTAAGCAACCGACTACAAATATGGTGCAATAGTCTGGAAGCGATTGGACTACGCGTAAATAATAAAAAAAACTAAACTCATTATAACATGTAGCGACGGTAGGTCAGTACAATCAGGTTTATATCCTTGTGCGTGCTGTGGAAAACGAGTTGGGTCAAATTCAGTGCAATGCACCGTGTGTACAAAGTGGTTACACAAACGCTGCTCCGGCCTACGTATAATCCCCAGAACAAACGTAAACTACACATGCCAACAATGCATCGAGACTAGAACAACACAAAGTCAACCAACTTTTTTGGCAATAGGCGATACAAAATACGAGGTAGTAGATTCATTCACCTACCTTGGAGATCGGGTAGACTCCAAATGCGATACGCGTGGTGCAGTTAAAGCAAGAATCCAGGCGTCGTGGCTAAAGTGGAAAGACCTTGCCACTCTACTAGTCAACAAAAGCTTACCATTAAAGCTCAGGGGCAAAGTTTTCGCCACGTGCATTAGGCCAGTGCTTACGTACGCATCTGAAACGTGGGCGCTCAAAAGTGAAACGCTAAAACGTCTCATCATCACCGACATGAAAATGTTGAGATGGATAACTGGCACCCGCTGGCAGGATGATATTACTAACAACGAGTTGCTACAAAAAGTAGGGTTGAATCACCTTGAAAAAGACATTGTCAAATCCCGAATGCGATGGTTCGGCCATGGCCACCGTTCAACTCACGGCATTATTCAAAAAGTCAGCGAAATCAGCTTTGTAGGCGTAGCGCCGAGAGGCCGACCAAAGAAACGCTGGGACCACCTGATAGCAACTGATCTAGCGAAACTAGGACTCATCCTAGCCAAGGCAATGGACAGGGACAAATGGAGATCTGCTATACGGTCATGGTGAAATCATACCCACGCTAAGTGGAACAACGACTATAAATGGATGATGATTTATCGTGAATAATTAGTTTATGCTTTTGTGGCGTTTTTCCGTACCGAAATTCGATCCGAAGGTTCGGTTCCCCAGGTATTTTGGAGGCAGTTTGGGAAAGCCAGAAAAGTATAGCCGCTTTCGATAACGAACAAGTGGAAGCTAATTTGAATATATAATTGTGCAATCAAGCCATTTGAAGTCGGAAAAACAATTTCTTAGATGCGTCCAAAACATGATGGTTACATAAAACGGTCAGAAACTGTTGTTTGAAACATATTACTAACTGTGATGAGGATATTTTGTCCGCAAGCTTGTTTGTACAAGTATATAATAATGGATCTACAGGTTTTCAGGATTGTCCAACATAATAAAGTAAAAGTACAGCATCCACACATTAAGTGATCAATGATTTATTCTCGAGTAAAAAAGCTTCAAAACAGCAATTCATCAGGAAGTCAACGATTGTTAAACATCGGAAGTCTTTAAATTGTCAGTAATCCCAGATACCTCAGCGTTCCCAGAATGCTCGCGTTATCTTATTATGTATAGTGTTTTGCGTTTAGGATGGAACCTTAAATCAAGCGAAAATACGAGAATTTCAATGTAGTGGTCGAGGTGTTTACAGTTTTACGTTTAAATTTAATGAAACATTTTTCACCAAACAGTAGATCTTACTAGATCATTTGAACAAAAAAACATTTTATGAACGCGAAATTATATAATTATTGCCATCTAGACTGAGCAGCTACACAATTTATACAATCACGAGTAATCAATTCGTTTTGTGGTGTTAACACAAAAATAGTGGTCTGTTCGTAGTCGCGTCGTTCGAAGTGACGGGGCATTAGGCCCTATGTTCATTCTCAGGGGAAGTGTCGACAAAATTTTGTTTTTTATACAACATATTTCCATATCTTCGGACAACCGTACAAATTTTCAACCTATAAAGCAGTGCTTTTCATTAGAAATAGCATTAATTGATATTTAAATATATTTGGCATAATACATTGCGGAACAGTAATAATTCATGAATTTAGTTAACACAGGCTAAGATAAGCTAAACAAACCTAAGCCTCCAGCAAGTGGGGGAACGATAGGGAAATCTGACGTACATAAGAATATGGAAAGTGTGGGGTCCCTCACTCTCACTGTGCACAGGCCAGAAACAACAACACAATATCTTTTGAAGCCTAATCTTAAACATTAAAAACAAAACCGAAGAAAGCTCATTAAAGGAAAATGTAGCGTGTTTGGGCTGTAGCGAACCAGGAAAACGACTGTATTTTCAAATCAATAACTAGACTTACATAATGTTCCAGTTAGTGATGTATCCGGATCGGTATTTATTTGAAGCGGACAGTGTCAAGTGAGTTGTCCGTCCTTAATTTAGAAGAAGCTGAATGAATCCAACATAATTGGACGGCACTCCTTCGGCGTTGTTTTCAGGTTTATTTCATGTCAAGCTATGATCACAACCAAAAACACAGTCGGAGTGTAGTAGCTTTTATCAGAAATATTTATACTAATTGGTCGTGTTATCCCCAAGGTGGTGAATTATGAGTGTTGAATATGTAATTTAGAGATACGCATAACTATATTGAGCATTAAATTGCAAAATGAATCAAGGAATATCAGCCACGTTGTTGTAATAGTTGAGAAGATATGCCGATTATTGTGCCCGCAATATTCCGGTACATAGAGGATGAAGTGCTCTATAAAATGAGACCTAAACACCTTCTATAGTTCGAGCGGTTGAAGAGATATTACCATTGGATCCTATTGTCCTACCTTTTTGACCCAACATTACAGTGTAAGTAATGACAACAACAGCACATCATTTGTATACAGAGGATGAATTGGTCCGGAAAATGAAACCAAAATCTCATATAGCTTAATCGGTGGTAGAGATTTTACCATTTTCGTGTCTTTGGGTACCATGTGCCCAATTGGACAAAATTGATATCTTGCATTCTAAATAATAAATAATGACAATAGCTGCACACAATTTGTAGCTACATAGAAGATGAATTGCTCTACGGAATCATATCAAATACACCCATATAGACCGAGCAGTTTTGGAGATATTACCATTTTCGTGTATTTTGAGTCTCATAGGCCCGTTTTTGAAGTAATTTTGACCCAAATCCTGTATTATAAAAGAACGGCGTTGCAAATCACCATTATACAGATTTAAAGAGACTTATTTGTTCCACCAAGTGAGTCGAATTTGACTCTTATGTCTACACTGGTTGTCAAGTTACAATAAGTAACGTCATTTTATGGGCCCCTTGGGCGCCTGACCCAAGCCCCTTGGGCCCATATTTTGGCGGGGAAGATGTTCACGCCTACAGAAAATATTTAATTTAAGAATTTAAATATCTCGGAATTTTCCTGCATTCATGCAGAGTTATCACCAAACATAATACCGCTTAGTTACTTCAGCTTCGTAGTTAAACCAAGTGCTTAACAAACCGAAAAGTAAAACTTAATTTCGTAAAAAAAATTTAATTACTGGAAATATGCATAGCAGTTCATTCGATGTAGAGGACTAAACTGAACTAATATTTTCAAACATACCTTAAAAAAAGCATGTTTTTTAATTTCCTCCACGCCGTGAGCACCAAGCCGCTTTCGTGGGTCTTTCTGTAAAAATTTTGAAATCACGTCTTGTGCGATAATGTTGATCTGCTTGGGCCATGGCACGTCTTTGTACAACACACGCCTAAATAAAAATTTTAATAATGGCTTAAGAAATATTTCGATTAAAGTGGTTACTAAATTACAACATAATAAATTATTGTTAGCATAATGTAATTAACAGGACTACAATGCTAAGTTAGGTAACAACTACAATAATGCCCCAACATAAAAAAAATTTAATTACTGCAATTATACATCGGCTCCGCTACGGCCATTTTAGTGATTATATCAGAACCGAATAACCCTTTTCTTCTTCCAATGACTAAAAATACAAATTCTTTTGGAATTTATGTAATATAAAAATAAGAAAAATTATAATTTGAAGAGGTGTTTTTTCGTAGTGGGGCTGGTGCCAAAAATTAACTAATTTAGCTCCAGCACCGTCCCACGGGATTAGTAACACAGTTAATATCGTTGTAAAACAATGAAACCAACTTGTTAACGTGTTAAATAACCTTATAATCCCATGGTTCACCACCAGCAAGCAAAAATCCGCTTTGTAAAAAATTTTTAAATTTTCACTTTTTTGGGGTATTTTTTAAACTTGGGCTCACAGTTCAAAAACCACAGCTCTGACAACTAGTAACTCTATCGAGATTGTAGAACGCAGTGAAGCACAGACACAGTTACGCTTTTTGCGTGCACGGCCATCAGTTCTCGATAGCATACGTCGATATGCTGTATGTAGATATTACACAATACTGCACAAGTAAGAACAAAACTAATACCGGCAATAAGTTTCCCATGTCCTAAGACCCCCAAGTGCAAACTATTAGCCTCCCAAGACGTAAGAGTAAAATTAGGAATTTTAGGTCGATGACCATTGCGATGTCATACCCCCGTACCCACAGAACCATGGATCGCAGAACAAAATCAACAGCAGCAATGAGTTTGCCATGCCAGAAAACCCCTAAGTAAAACTTTTCAGCCGCGCAGGACGTCATAACAAATTTTGGGTCGAGGAACCACGGGGATGCCATACCTCAAACCCCATGAACCGGTGCCGCAATCGTAAAACAAAAAAGAAGCATCGGCATTTATCATTTTACTATGAAATAAAACCAAGCAGAGATAAAAATTCGAAAGTTGAGATAAAAATAAGCTTCCTTCCGTGAAGGTTACTAAAATGGGGTGAAAAACCCTGATTCTGACCTCTGACCCGAACCCTTCGGCGTCATACCCTCGTACCCATGAACCATGGGTCACAGAGTAAAACCGGCGCCTCAAAAATGTGTATGGTCTTGCGTCAACTACTGTAATATGTGCGCACGTATATGATAAAAATGTATGGTTGAATCAATTCTACTCTACAAAAGACGCTACACTGAATAAAATCGAGTAGAATGAATTCCAGTTTTTTTCGAATTAATTCCCTTTACAAAATTGGAGTTACCTTAATAGTTCCTATTTCAGTATCAGTAACAGAACATAACAATTCCTCTAAACAGGTTAGCTTCAATAACAAAAGCAACAGAAAAATGACGAAAGTAGAGAAATTTTTCGCAACTTATTGGATAAAAATATTAAAACCATCAGTCTATAATCCGAAATAATATAAGTTTTGTACCACAAACAACATTAATAGCTGGACATATGGTGGCCCTTATTAAATGTTAAAAATAACGTGCACACTGCCTTCTACCAATAATATACCGACACAATTGCACCTCGGAATAGGTTTAAATCGACTTGACTTAAATCTCCTCTTTATTAGAATAACAGAGAGCGGATTTTATTTAACTCCGACTTGATTCCAAATAAATAAATGGTGAATCGATTCGACAATTTGAAAGGTAGAATCAATTCTAGAAATTTTTAATTTCTAATCACTTGAATTAATTCTACCAGGATTTAATTGTAGCAAAATAAATGGTAGAATAAAATCTGTCGCAGAATCAATTCACGCGTAGTTATTTTTGCCATATGCGTTCTATATCTTAGAATAGTTGCCGCATAACACTTGACCCCTTTGGAGACCATTTTGATCTGGAAGACGTTGTCGGCGGGTTTAGCGTTTATAAAAACGGCACAAATACACTGAAGTTGAGATAAAATATAAAAATTGTGAAGATTCATCCATCCTTTGATGAGCTATGAACTACACAGACGATATACAATTTGACGATTTTTGCCGCTACCAAATTTATAGGTGAAAACTTAGCTCGCTTCGCCCGCTACATTTCAATAACTGGTGCGTACACAGTTCCAAACCTGGGAAACATTAACAGCGAAGCAAAATGTCGAGTTACGGAACTATTCTGAAGAATGTCTCTGAGCCAAGCAGTTAAAAACGGAACACATGCTATCTCTGGTTTTCCAAAGTGCCGCAGTGGTGACCCCTGCAAATTTTTTGGTCCCCCTCCCTGTTAACTAGTAGCTCTATTGAGATTGCTGAACGTAGTGAAGCACAGGTACATCTATGCCTTTTGCGTGCGCAGCGAATCAGCTCTCGATAACGTACGTCGATATGCTATATGTGAATATCACACAATACCGCACAAGTTAGAACAAAATTAACATTGACAATACGTTCGAATGCCCGAAAACCTCCAAGTGAACCTTTTCAGCCGCCCAGAATGTCAGAACAAAGTTTTGAATTTTGGGTCGAGGAACCACGGGGATGCCATACCTCTAACCGCGTAACAAGGGAGAAAACGCAGAAACGGAGCCTTTATCAAAAACGAAAAAGAACCACCGCTATTCATCATTTTGCTATGAAATAAAACCAACCGGAGAGAAAATTCGAAGGTTAAGAAAAAATAACGTTGCTTCTGTAAAGGGTACTAAAATGCGTTAAAAACCTTCAGTTTGACCCTCTAATCCCGAACCATGTGGGCCCCCGTATGCATGGAACCATGGGTCCCAGAGCAAAACCAACACCGGAAATGAGTTTTATATGCCCGAAAACCCTAAAGTACAACTGTTCAGCCGCCCAGGATGCCAAAAAAATTCGAATTGTGGGTCGAGGAGCCACGAGCGTGCCATATGTCAAACTTCAAACTCGAGAACGGCAGCCTTAATCGAAAAACAAAAAAGAGGCATCAGCATATATTATTTTACTACAAAATAAAATCCAACCAAAGAAAAAAATTTGAAAGCCAAGTTAAAAATTGCTTTGCTTCCGTGAACGATACTAAACTGGGCTGCCCAAATAGGCGGGGGGATTGAGTCCCCCCGGCATTTTTCGGTTCCTGATTCAAAACACGTGCCCCTAGTTCGTGTACCCTGACAAAATTTTGGGCTCCCCCAGTCACTTGGGAAATGTTTTTGAGTACATAAAATCTGATGAAAATTTGTACTAAAATCCCGTTCTGAAATCAAAAATTTCGCTTCAAAATAACTTTTTCTCTCTTTCAAAAGCATTTTGGCAATGATTCTGGCACAATTTTCCATTTTCTCTTGGCAAAATGACGCCTGGCAAAATCGGAACGGTTCGAAACCAGCGGGATGCCCCTGTTCATACCCCTAGCAAAATTTTCAGAGAATGGAGAGCCGAGCTAAAATGGGGTAAAACCCTCATTTTGACTTCTGACCCTGAATAATGGGGCGCCACACCCCCGTACCACGGAACCACGCGTCAACACACAGAACAAAACTAACACCGGCAAGGACTTTTCCATGCCCGAGAACCCCAAGTACAAGCTATAGCCTTCCGGGAAGTAAAAATTTTGTATCGAGGAACCATCGGGGGCGCAATTCCCACGTATGTGAAAATGAGTTAAAGTCGTTCCTGAGTTATGGCCGGATCGAACACACACGCACACATACACACGGAATTTAAAAGCTTTCACCCTTGCAACACAACAAGCTTCACTACGTTACAATACGCTTCGAATATATCCCCGTAGACATATAGTTAACAAATTTTTTTACAAAATATATTTCTGTAGTTAAAAATTTGATTAATTTCAGCAAATAGTTGTTTTTATTAACAATTTTAGCGTTTTCCCTGGAAAATGCTAAATTATGATTTTTTATTTGGGAGGCGTGACGTCATTTAGTTCAAGTCAAGAGCCCCTGGCATAATGCGAAGCCTCACCCATCTCCAGTTTCAAACCAGGGAGGACCCGGTCCTTGCCTCCTTGCAAAATTTTCACCGAATGGAAAAGTCGTTTGAAGCATAACTACTCCAGTAAGTAAGATTTTGTAAGCCGTACATAATCTTAAAAGGCCGAGAAACATTGTAGCCTCATTATAACTACCGTTTCGCAGTGCTTGTCACTGAAAATTAAGCATAAACCGATAAACACAATAATAGTATACACTAGCAATTCGCAAGCGATGATGAAACGGAGCAAACATGGTTTCATTTTGTTTAATGACCTGTAACAGGTCGTGTTTGATGAATGTACCATCCTAAAACCTCATGAATCCATTGAAACCCCTAAAACCTCATCGACCCTAAATCCACCGAAAACAACTGACAACGCATCAAGTATTTGTGCTGGTCTCCAGATAACCAAACCATCGTATTCAGCCTACCGGAAAAGCTATATAGACAATTCTTGATGACCTGTACGCAATACGTAACCAAACAACTGAAGAGAGACTATATTTTGGAAATCGGGTTCACTAACTATAAATCCAATGAAAACCCATGAAATATGCAAGGTGAACCAAATAATTATATTCAGCATACCGAACAACTTTATGTAGACTATTTTTGATGCCATGTACCAAATTACTGAAGACCGTCTGTCTTCTGGAAATTGACCCGAAACCTTATAAAAACGTCTGAAAAAGTATGAGATACTCCTGCTGAACTCCAGATAACCAAATCATTGTATTCAAACCTTAAAATACCTATATATAGACATTGTTGATGCCCTGCACGCAATGCATAATCAAACAAATAGAAACGCAGTACATTTTGGAAATCGGGTTCCTCGACCGGAAAACCCTTGAAACCCCAAGAAAAATATAATATAGTCAAGTAGGACCCTAGATAGCAAAACCATCGTATTTAGCGTGCCTGACAATCTAATAGACGCTCACTGTAAGATATACACAATAACACAGCTAAATTTGAAAAATCGCTATTTCTGGCAAAAGGTCGACAAACCATATTCTTGGCTCCACACAAGCCCTGGTCAATAAAGTTGTAAATCTCGATGAGCTGATTCTGCGTGGTGATCTCCATTTTTTGATGCGAAGCCTGTGTCGTTAGATATGGACTGCGAAACACTGGTACCCGTATAGCCAGATTTGGTAAAGAACCCTTAGAAACAGTTTTTGCCATTTTTACCATGAAAATGAAGTCGGAGCTATTGGCATTCAGTTAAAAGGCACATCGTCATCGTTTTTGCTATCGAGCAAAAAATTTGTCCAAATCTGTCCGTTCTAAAATGAGTGACGAATGACAGTCACAGACAAAAAGAAGAAATTTTATGATTTTCTCCATAGCGCTCTCAGTGAAAAGTGCGCTCGCTTTGCTCACTCCGTTTCAAGTACTAATATACTAACTGTGCAATTTCTTTGCTTGTGTTTTTAGCACCATCAACGGTGAAAGGTGAGCAACCGGTTAAAAGTTCAAAGATCAGTACGCCCATGCTCCACCAGTCGACGGTCTAAAAGTAATAAAAATAATAAATGGACATCATAATGAGTCACAGTTTATGAAACAAATTTGTTAGGTGTAATCTGAATTTTTAGTAACAAGCCTATCTTCAGTGCATGGAAAGCATGATATGTGTTCAAAGTCTGTCGGCTCAGGGGAGTAGGTAGATGGTTAGGTGGGAATGTAAGTCGGAGAAGAGAAGGTAAATTTTCGAAATTTTTATGAACTAATAATTTTTTCCAAATGCGCTGAAATTTTACTAAATTGCTGACAATTTAAAAAGAGCGAAGTACGGAACTATAACCTCAGGAAACTAAGGGTTAGAAAAGACCGTGGCAGATATGCTACGCGGGGGAAATAACATTAATAATTTAAGCAATAAAAACCCTAATTTTGGAGTGACTATTTGATTTTTTGAATTCACAGATGCTACGAATTATTAATAACATCTACGAATTCAAGAACATTAATATCGAAAACACTAACCTCATCGTAGCCTTCATCTGGCTTTTTAATTACTTCGGGTGCCATATATTCTACAGTTCCGCAATACGAATAAGTTCTGCGTACCTGAAATTAAATTCAGGACAAATATTTATAATTCGCTAATTTATGACAAGCAGGGTACAGGTGTGATCGCACAATCCAAATACACTATTTCACTTTAGCTGGCCAACATCACGCAGAAGGGCGTAACCTGTTTGCTGGTTATACAGTCCTCGACGTTTAAACCCAAGTCTTTGACCAACCTAAGGTTATCATACGAACCTTATACAAATAGTACGTATGACTAAGCTGGGGGCTGCTGCCCCCGAACTTTTCACCCTAATACTAATTCTCACAATAGGTCTCTTGGGGTCCAGGCCTGTCGACCTCCCCAGGTTCGGCTCAGTTCGTGGAACCCAGATAAATTTAGCCTTCCGACACTTAATGCCCCTGAAAAGATTCTTTTCCGCGCACCTAAAATTAGCGAATTGGTCTCTATTGGTACAAAAATATGAGTTTTTTAGTTTTGCTGGACAATTGACAAACTTTTCCTAGCGGGCCAAGAACGCTTAAATTTACCTTTATTTGATATCCGTAATTGCAGTCAGTAAGCGAAATTACATCGGCAGTTACAGTATTTTATGGTGCTTCAGCTCAAGTAGGGGACCACTAGTTGAACTGCGGAACCGCCTCAAGGCACTTCCGTTTCCCGGAGTTTCGAACTGGGGGACACCAAGTCATGCCCCGGTGTAATTTTGGTAGTTTAAAGAAACCAGCTCAGCTGTACATGCTAAGGGTATAACGTCACTCCCCTCAGCATTACTTGGTTACTTTAGCTTATGAGTCGGAAACGACTACACTAACAAAAAGTAATATGTAGAAAGGTTGCGTAGATCCGGTGAGTAAATTGCGGATAGGACATATATCCGCAAGATCAAACAAATCTGAAAACGATTAAATTTGTATGTAGCCACGAAATGACCTTAAATGCAAAGATTCCAATTGGTGTCGCTTTTGTGAAAATTTGGGTATGAATTCAAAGAAGCTACTCAAACACAACGCTAAGTGCACGGACAGAATATATGCGTTGACTCAAAAATACTAAAATTCATCAATTCATGACGAGTTATGCGTCATAGAAGAACACAAAATTTTTGCATAATTCTTCCACAATTTAAAAAATTTCCATTCACTATGCCCACTCCGTTTCAACAAGTCTAAGTTATTGATAAGTAAGTTTCGTAAGATTAACTGAGTAAATTCATTTATTATGAAAAGTATTCATTTTAAAATTTACAGCAGCAAAAATGCAGCAATTAGAAAAATCAACTTGTACACGTCGCTAAGTATTTATGTCACGCTGTTGGTGCTAAACGTGTAGAAAAACATTTTTCAATGTTTTCAACATTTTTAATTCACCTATACAAAATGTAACTTACTTCTTCATGGTCGCGAAAGTGTCGACTGAGCCCAAAATCAGTAAGAACAACATGTCCATCTGAATCGAGCATGATATTTTCTAATTTAACGTCTCGATATATGATTCCGTGCTAAAATTATCTCTACAGCATAGATGAGCAATGCAATGGAAGTTCGGCCATGATCAGCTTTGAAGACATTTATTAAGGGGATTTTATGTGTTGCTTGTCTTATGAGAAATATGCCGCCACTAACTATCCATGAAGTTCGCTGATCATACAGGTTCCCAGATAACGCTAAATGGATCACGCTGGGAAAATCGGTTAGAGAAAACGATTCAAAATACTATAATTTATTTTGTTGTACAGTTTTATACCTCCTAGTCCTAGTTTAGATGATAATAATGGCTAATTATGCTTTATATACATTATGTGCAATATGTTTTATAGTCTAAGCTATAAAACCCATTCCCAAATAATAAAACATCGCCAGTACACCTGAAGATAATATACATTACCTTATTACATATATACTTTACTTTATTACAAATGTATTGTATATATATACTATATATATTTTATTTGTGCCTCATTTCCGAACAATGTTTGCTTATTTCTAAACAAAAGAAATTTTGCTGGGATTATTTGCTCAGCCTGCTTAAATTAGAATAGTCGATTTAGCAATATCCTTACTATTTTACATATAATTATCCTTACTACTACATAAGCAGCGAACTTCTCTAATAGTAGTGGAAAGCTTCTCATCAGAAAAGCATGTCCGTAGGCTTGTTCAACATTAAACTTACTTACTTTTCCAGCCCTAATTTAGGAAAAATTTCATATATTATAGCACCGTATCTTAAACTTGGACTAAGTATCCCATAGCATGTCCTCGTTTTTTAAAGGGGAATGACCGACAATGTCCGAGAATGAAACTTTCTATACCATACTTACTGTTTATATATCGAAATTAATAATTAGATGCTCGATCTAAACGTATCCGACATGCTGTACAATAAGAAAATATATTAATTTTGTTGAACAACCTACTTCGCAATCTGTCAAGCTATGATAGTGACAAAACGTTTGGTATCGACTAATAGCGTTTCACCATAAGGATGGGAGCACTAGTAGCTTGTCTTATCGCCAAAATGATGAATTCTGGGTGTTGAGTATGTAGTTTATAAGATATGCATAGTTACATTGAGCATTAAATTACAAAATGAGCCACCGAATATCAACGACGTTGCTGGAATTTTAGAGAAGATATCGATTATTGTGCTCGCAATTTTCATATATACAGGACGAGTTGCTCTACAAAATGAAAGCGAAAACACATATAATACCTGGAGCGGTTGAAGAGATATTACCATTTTCATATAGCTCGATTTGTTACGGAGATATTACCACTTTAGTGTATTTTGGGTCTCATCGGCCGATTTTAGAACCCGTTTTGACCTAAATCTTATATTCTAAGAGAACCGCGTAGCAAATCACTATATGAAGATTTATAGAGACTTAGTTACTCTACACAAAGAGCCCAATTTTACCCCGATATTTAGATCAGTATTGTAGAGTTACATTAAGTAACGTGATTTTTTGGGCCCCGACACGAGCTCATTTTTCCCGTTTTTTTGGTGGGAAGACATTGGAATTCATTCGCAGCTACCTAAACAACACAAATAGAGCTTTCACGCTATCAAATGACCTATAGCGCGAATGAATCCGAAAAGCCCATGTTGATTTATGCATGTGAAACAAAAACCCAGAACGGGCACCACTGAAATTTACCACTCAGGCCAGTGAGAAATGTTAGCTTCGCTCGTTACGCTCACTCAGAATTCAAATACAAAACACTGTAAAACTGGACTGTGACGGTCAACTTCAAAGTATCATGAAACCTGATTTTCTTGACACCGTATCAGTTGTAAAATTTCATCACCGAACAAAATCCGCATCTTGTCTACAGTACAGTATATTACGTTTGACATGGAACGGCAAAGGTCTAAAGTAATCAACGAGAACACTTGAAGTTTTTTTTGCAAAACAGATGCATGTTTCATCCATCTAAATATGCAACTTTTACATCATAAACAAGCAATACCTTTAGGTGCTGCGATATCTGACTTCATACACTTTCAAGAACACTTTAGCGAAGAATAGAGAAAATTAAGCATGCCGAATCACACGAGGTGACAAAATTCAACCACCCCACGACTTCTCAAAAAATTTATAGAAAGGAAAGCTGAATATAACACGCATGATATTTATCTTCTGCATAGATCACTTAATATTTCTCAATCAAAGAAAAATAATGACAGCTGCATGGCAAAATTATGAACATTGGTTGACGTAACAACACTTTCATAACACGTTGCAAATCACCTATTACGCAGCACATTATCGGGGACAGTCACAAAAAATCTAATCTTTTTTATAATCATCCTCTTGGCTCTCCAAATTGGGGGCTGGAATTTTTCTTTCCCCCTAGTTAAAAATGGATGCCCCCGGCACAATTTTGAGCTCCCCCGGCAAATTTTTATGTTTCTAGTCGGTGAAAAGTACATAAAATTTGATAAAAATTTGTGCTAAAATGCCGTCCTGAAGCAAATAGTTACCAAATTTTGTCAAAATTTGCTTCAAAATCTCCTTTTCTTCATCGACTTTTCAGTGCTTCTGATAAGATTTTTAACCGTTTTTCTCTTGGCATAATGCCCCCTGATAAAATTTTCAGCGAATGGAGAGCCGGGTGTTGAGAAGTGTCGGATTCGTTTTTCAATCTTGTTTTTGCAAATAATGTTTTTCAGGATAATGAAAGCACAGCAAAATAATAATTGGTAAGTTATGAAATCGAAAAAGATTGGACGAACTGTTAATGGTTTAAAAACTGTTTAGTAAATAATAAGGGAAGAGAAATGTACCAGCCGCCTTGTTATGCGCATTACATGCGAACCAATCATATGTTAAATAGTAGTCTCATGAAATTTTAGTGGAATGGTCAGTAGTTTTGTTGCTAGAGTTTCGGTACATGTTTACATTCAAGCACTAGAATCCTGTTCTCCGTCACCAGTTTTGCCATTCTACTTTCATAAGGAGGCACCTCGAAAAATTTGGTTTCCAGATTATTTTGAAAAAACAATACTAACTTTGTGCAAAATATCGAGTGCGACAACCATTTCAGCCGTATATAGTTGTACCTCTTCGTATGTGAAACTGCCACGAGAACAAAGGTGAGTAAACAATTCGCCACCACGAACAAAATCTGAAAATAGTATACGAATAACTAATCATGACATACGAACAGTAAATATAATTACTATCTCTCAAGCGAGGGTGATATCGAGCGGACGTGGTTTCATCTATAGTTGCCATGTGTAATCATCTATAATAATGGACTTTGTGTTTAATGTATATATCATCCTAAATTAATCCTCTGGAACCACTGAAGCGTTATAGCTTTGATAGGAAATAAGGAGCAATGTCTATTCCACCTGTCCCAAAATTTATTACAACATGTCTAAAGACGCAGAATACAAATATGGAGGCAAACGAAATTTTTACAGTAAATCTGGTTGGCCAACAGTCGGCCTTAATCCCTTGAAACCACTTGAAAATGGTTTGGTACAGTTATGTTGGATTTTAGATAACCACACCTTCATATTTAACGTTCCGAAAAACTATAGACATTCTAAAAGCACACAATTGCAATATATAGCCAGCAGGGAATAACCGGAACCGGAACCTTCCATTTAAACAGTATCCGGAACCTGGTCTTCGAAACTTATATATAGTAAAGCAGATGATGGAAGAAATGAAGGTATAGTGGATTTAAAATGCATTAAAAATAACTTTTACATTAAACTTAATGTATTGCAATGACATTATTGCCTTTCAGAAACTTCAAAGAGACTGAGGAAGCTAATAATGGTTACTTATAATATGTCGGTTTTTGGACGCCCAGAGCAAAAAAATGTCTTCCACTATACACCCTGGCGTATACTGCGTCAAACTGAATGTGCTTGTGATTAAGTATGCTTGCATAGAGCGTAGAATAAACACTGTCGCTCTGTCTCCAATCGCCTCCCTTTACTATACATAAGTTTTTTGAGTGGAGCGAAGCGAAGCGTTTTTATTTTCTGCCTGGGAGTAAACAGGTCGATGTCCGTCCGTTCGTTAGTTCGTTCGTTCGTTCGGTCCGACGGATCTCAAGAACCACTGAACCGATTTAAAAAAAAAAAACTTTTTTGTTTGAAAGCCTATCATGTCAGGGTGTGCACCTGATATTTGGGATTAAAAAATTTTGAGTGGTTAATTAGTAATTAGCTAATTAGTTAAGCTTATGCAGCTAAAATAGAGAATTTTGCAATATTTGTGTTATTTATTGAAATAAGAATCGTTTCGATCAAACCATGATATGGTTTTTTGGGTCGAAGAATTCAAATATAAGATTTTTACCAATGATAAAGCCCTATACAATGTAGTTACAAGAACATAAAATTGAGTACATTCGTAATGCCTCAGCCCAAGCTCCGCTCACAAATGTAGTTCCACTACCGACTAGTTACATGTTGTTCCGTAGGAAACTTGAAATTATTGGTTTATATGGTTCTAAGACAAAATAATGGAAAGTAATTTTCTGATCAGTAGTCAGAGACACTGTTTAGGCTAGCCTTGTGCAAGCAGTGCCCGTCAGTTAGATGATAACGATGATAACTTTCTAATCACAATGCTCTAAATGAGGCAAACTTGATACTGCTCGCACAGTTTCAATAAATACAGGTCATTGCCAAGAAAGCAGTTTCTGGCAGCGTTGCAGATAACGTTGCTTTACTTTAACGTAGACTGATTTACAAAGTTTACAAGCGCACTGGCTGGTGCTTGACGCAATTTATGTTAGCCAAGCTTACGCTAAGTGCTTCTACGTAATCCATACTCTGTTACCGAGTTGGACGGTTTAATTCGAACATACCCCACAGACTTCTGAATGTGTAAAATGGTGCTACAACCATCGACCTGGGTTTGTTTTGTTAACAAACTCCTGCAGGTTAACATGAAAAATTCCTACCGAAATTATTTGCCTTGCCCTACTTACGTTTCACACGGCAAATTGCTGAGTTAATCTTTTGTCTAGCTTGGTTGTATTGGAACTTGATCACTGTGTATATATTACATATAGTTGGACCACAGATGAAGCAAAAACGTGGAAAATTGCAAACAAAATTTTTAAACCGGAATTCCGGTTCCGGTATAGTTTTTGCTCTTTGCCGGAACGCAACCGGAACACGGTTTTTGCCGGAACGCAACCGGAACACGATATTTGCCGGAACTGGAATTTCGGTTACTCCCTGATAGCCAGGCATAAAAAATTTGAAATTGAGTGCGAAGTCAAAAACCAAATTTTGCTTCCAAGCATTAACAGAAAAATATTGGCTTCAAGTCTCTCGTTGGGACCCATGTATTTCCACAAAATAATTAATAGATGGTTTGAGTCCAACGCCCACTGCACCTTACAAATCGTCTTCCATCTAACGTAAAATCCGTTTAGGACGGGCTGGGAACTTGTGCAACGCGGTGGTTTTTAAGTAGTAATGGCCAGGTTGCACAGTAGTATTACCCTCCTCTCATTATTCATAGTACTGATGTTTTGTTAAATAAATGTAGCCCAACCGTAAATCCGTCAACTAAATCTTTTTACATGCTAGACGGGAAATATATAAATTAAATATCGATAAGGTTATGGATGGTGGTTCTGCCCAGGTAGCGCTACTCCGGTTACTGCTGAGGTTACGGCAGAATGAATAGGAAGCAGTTTGCCACATTGCAACGACAACAACCAATCAGCAGTTCCTTATAGAGGAAAGGTCCTGCTGATGATGCAGCCGTCGCACAAATATCGTGCTGACGCGACCTTTATTAGAGCCTAGACTTGTCGCCACGCTGCGGCAACTGATTATATAGGTTTGGCGAATGCCGATAAGTCTTGACAACGAATTATGTTTAACAAGACGAAACAGAACAAATGGCACAAATATTTATGCCTCTGAAATAAATAATTAAGAATATAGAAAGGCACGCGAAAATCCATCGGCACCCAACCTATACAACAATCAAATACAATACAACGCAATGCAGATCTATCTCAAATTACGAAATTCCCTGGGAAACCGTCATTCCTGGTAGTTCAGGCATGAATTCCCGTGGGAGTAAAAACACCAATGTGGTGATAAACGGTGAATACATGTATTTTAACATGAGCGTGTATGTATTTATACGTACATTTATATCTGTTGCGCGTATATCGGTATTAGTATCGGCTATAGGAATTTTTCAATATCGGCCAAACCTTACACACAGCTGAACAAACTATAATTTGGAAACATGGCTTGTCTTACATTGACAACCAATGAAAAAACATGAGATGTCCATGTTGGACACTTGATAACCAAAACCATCGTATTAAGAGCACCAAAAACCAATATATAAACAATCCGTAATGGCCTGCTAGAAATACGTACATGACCAAACAAGTGAAGACAGACTATATTTTAGAAATCCGATTCGCCGACCCTAAACCAATTTAGAACAACTGAAGCTGCATGATGGATCCTATACGCCAAACCATCGTATTCAATGTACCAAAAGCCAATTATAAACCATTCTTCGCACCTTACCCGCATTACATAACTAAACAACTGAAAATAGATTATGTTCTTGAATTCGGTTCGGCGACTCTAAAACTATTGAAATGCCTGAAAACCTAAGATATAACCATCTTTGATTCTAAATAATAAAACCAACGTATACAGCGTATTGATAACCTAATAGGCATCCGTTTGAAGACACAAACACGCGATAACATACCGAGCGATGAAACATCAATATTTCTGGCAAAGCGGCGACGAACCATATTCGGTCCCACAGAGGCCCATGGAATGATCAACAATAGATTATGGTCGGTAAATTGTAGATATCGACTGGTTCTGTTTTTCGAGGCGGCGCCTATAGGCTACCAAAAAGGGATAACTCGATAGCCAGATGTCACAAAGAACGGTTAAAAATTAGCATTTGGCTATTTTGACTCGGAAAATGGGGTAGAAACTCTTAGCTTACAACAAAGGGCACACCGTGATTTATCGAAATACATCCAGCTGAAGATGGGTAAGAAGAAACACCGACACACAGCTACAGAAATTTTCATGAATTTGCGCTAACGTCCTCAATGGAAACTCCGCTAAGTTTCAATAACGTAGCTTCTCTGCACTGAGAAGGTAACCCGGAAACTGATCTGACTTCTGAAAAACTTGCCCTGCCTCGAATCAGCTGCCAAACCAAGAAATTCTGCGGTACCAAATGTTCGAAATAAAGTAAACTAAGAATTAATCTTTTATAGCATTACTAGTAGTAGTGTGTGCCTGAGTGGCGCAGTGGATACAACAGAGTTCTAGCAATCATGATGTCGAACATTCCTGTGCACATAATCTTCTAGGGCAAAAGATTAAGACCATGTTGATCTAGAGTACCCACTAGTATAATGGGTACGAGGTTGCTCTGAAGTTAGAGTTTTCGCGTCAAACTGACATCCCTTTACGGTTTGTGATCCAGCAACTCTGACTGTGACTGGCACGAAACTGGAGATCAGCGCCCGCACCCTAAGTATAACTTAAGGGCATTTAATACCCATGGGAGTATAGTAAAGTAATTACCTCATCAATTAATGACGCATATTTTAGGATAATTATCGCTACTGATATGTAACAATCTGCACAGTAAAACAAAAATCTGTATTGCAAAATCACTCTGTAGTTGTACAGTTCATGTCTAGAGACACTTACCCATAACCAAGTGCAGTTTCGATTCCGTTTGAAAGGCATAATGAAGTGAAACTAAATATGGACAATTGCGAATAGCTTCAAGAACGCTTCGCTCAGAAAGTATGTGCTCCAACGTTTTCGGCTTAGCAATAACCCGATCTTTTTTCAAAACCTATAACAAAGTACAGTGTAAATTAAAACAGACTGTATTTTTGCAGCCATGATGTGATTGGCCACTAGCCTTACCCAAATAGTTCTTCTATCCGGCACAAAGCAGTCATAAGGTACGGCCGTACTATCTTCCTCAGTAGTCATACCTACAACGCCGGAGTCAAATATTTTAAAACAAGTATCAGTCAATAATCTGCTGGAGTCCCGACTAGCCAATGCTAACTCACTGAGCTGTAAACTACGAGGAACAAAGAAATCTTCGCTGGCTACAAAAGCTCAACTAGCCTGCTACAGCCCCTTTTACACAAAAATCAGTGTCATGGAGTCTTCTCATCATGCGTTACATTGCCTGAACGTGATAGCCGCACAAAACAGAGTAGCTTGAGTATAAGCAATTCGGCAACAACTCTGCAATGGTTTTAACAGTGATTATGTGCTAATTTGCAGTACTTAAATTTAGAACGATCCCCTGCACTAACTTGCCTATTACAAGTAGCAATCGGACAAAAATGATATATTTGCTGATGTACATTAGTAGCCTTGCGCAACCCTAAATAGTATGTACCCTCTGGATTGGTATAAAATGATCCAAAATTTATTTTCGGAATGCACGTTGACTGATCTGGCGGGAATGCAACAACTTATGGACAAAATTTTTGCTGAGTGTTTAGAAAAGTTTGACGACTGTCAGAAGTCAAAAGATAAAACTATTGTTAAAATGAGTTTATTCAAATTATCCATGTCGGTAAATTGGCTTTGACGACTGGCTTGAAACTCAATGTATTAATGAGGCTCCTAAACTATGTAATGTGTTAATCCACGTTAGGTACTTGCACCTGGGTTAACTTTTGTAAAGGCAGTTCAAGATTTTTAATATCGTCGCAGCTTACAAACAGCTGGCCTGAACACAAAATTTTGGAACAGACCAGCTTACAAAAGCTGGTCTGTTCCAAAATCAACCGAAACCATCATGTTCAACTAAATAAAAAAAATTTATGACTGGATATTTGTTTTTTGGATGCAAAATGTTTTTTAACATTAATTACCACTACGTATGCTAAAACGTTTTATACCTTGAAAATACATGTACGGCAATAAAACTTCATGAAAATACGAAAATATTTAGTACTTTAAATAAAATTTTTCTCCACTCCAACTTTGAAATTTGAAGTCCAGCACGAGTATCTTAAGCCTTTTCCGAAGTTTTCACTGGGTTTAGGGTTAATGAGCCCAATTTTCAGAAAATAGTACGTTTACAGTTATTTGGTACATAGCATTAAAAATATATTGCGGGTTTCGGTATACTGAATATAATGATTTGGTTATCTGGAGTACAGAGTCCATAGTCCATAGTTCAAGCCTTTTCAATAAGTTTAGTGTCAATGAACACACTATTCCCAGAAAATAGTCTGTCTTCACGTGTTTGATTACGTATTGCGTACGAGTCATCAAAAATTTTCTACTGGACTCTCCTAATTGGAGTGCCCCCCCTGGCGAAATTTTGGGCTACCCTCGGTTCACAACCTCTTCGAAAATTTTTTGATTCCAATCAAATTTTGCCAAATTTGCTTCAAAATAGCTTTTTCTCTCGCATGAAAAAAAATTTGGCAGTGTTTCTGACACGATTTTTAACCGTTTTTCTCTTGGAAAAATGCAACTGGTAAAATCGGGCCCCCCCCGGTTCGGAACCAGGGGCCCCCTGGTTCATGCCACCTAGCAAAATTTTCAGCGAATGGAGAGGCCAGTTGTATGTAAGTTTTCTGCAGGGAATAACCGGAACCGGAACCGTCCATTTAAACCGGATCCGGAACCTGGTCTTCGAAATTTATATATAGTAAAACAGATGATGGAAGAAATGAAGGTATAGTGGATTTAAAATGCATTAAAAATAACTTTTACATTAAACTTAATGTATTGCGATGGTATTATTGCCTTTCTGAAACTTTAAAAAGACTGAGGAAGCTAATAATGTTTATTTATCGATCAAAAATACCTTAAATCCTACATAAACCATTTTTGGTGCCCTGCACGCAATACATAACCAAAAAAAATCAAAACTCGCTACATTTTGGTAATCAGGTTCGTCGACCCCAAAAGCCCCTGAAACCACAAAACGTATAAATGGTGATGTTGGGCTCCAGCCAACAAAAATCCAGCGAGGTTGATAACCTAACAGGCACTCATTGTAAAGTAAAAACACGCAAACGTATACCGAAAATTGAAAAACCGTATTTCTGCAAACCATGTTCGGCCCCACAACGGCCCAGCGAGTGGGCACACAAAAATGTGGTGCTCAGCAAATTTTAAGTCTCGATAACTGGTTCTGTAAGGTGACTTCGATTTTTCGATACAAAGTCTTTGACGCGAGATATGAGATGCCAAAGACTGGCGCCCGTATGACTAAATTTGGCAAAGATCCCTAAAACCCGTTTTTGCATTTTGGCCCTGAAGATATGGTCGGAGCTCTTTACGTTCAACTAAAGGGCACATCCTCATCACTTTCGCTATCGAATAAAAAATTTTCGAAATCCATACACCCGAAGATGAGTTATGAACAGACAAAAATACATTTTCATGATTTTCTACCTAGCGCCCAAAGTGAAAACTCCTTAGTCTCCGTTTCAATAAAACATGACGAGAGTTCAAAACACAATTAGTAATTCGCAAGCGAGGGGGAAACGGAGCTAGCGTGGTTTAATTTTTAAGTTATCATTTTGGTCAATCACATGTAACAGGCTGTGTTTGATGCATATACCACCCTAAGACCTCCTGAACCCAGTGAAAATCCTAAAACCTCGTCGACCCTAAACCTATAGGAAACAACTGACAACGCCTTAAGTATTTATGCTGGTCTCTAGATAACCAAACCACCGTATTCAGCCTACCGGAAAACGTATATAGACCATTCTTGATGCCCTGAACGCAATACATGATTAGACAAATGAAAACGCACTACATTTTGGAGATCGTGTTCGTCGACGGTAAGACCTTTGAAACCCCCAAAAAGCGTAATGTAGTCAAGTTAGACTCTATATAACAAAGACATGGTATCCAGCGTGCTTGATAACCTAATAAACACTCATTGTAATGTAAAACACGCAATATGCCGAAAATTTAAAAACCACTATTTCTGACAAAGGGTCGAAGTACCATCTTCGGCCCCACCCTAGTCCAGGGAGTGGTCCCACAAAAAAGTTGTAGACCTTGATCAGTGATGGTTTTTCGATGCGAAGCCTGTGTCACGAGTTAAGGGCTTTCGAGAAACTAGTATCCGTATGGCCACATTTGGCAAAAACAAAAACAGCTAAAATCCTGTTTTGTGAACATTTGGCCTTAAAGATGGGGCCGAAGCTGGTTGCGTCCAACTAACGGGCACATCCTCATCAATTTTGCTATCCAATAAAAAATTTCGAAACCTATCCACCCGAAGGTAAGTTAAGAATAATAGAAACACTCAACAAGGATTTTTCACGATTTTGCCCCTAGCGCACTCAGTGGAAACTCAGCTCGCTTGCAGGTGTATGTACTTACATGTATATTTAGAAATATGTAATTACGTAAATTTGCTAATTAAGAAGCTGCGACATAACCTAACAGAAAATTGCTACACCTGTCACTTTTAGAGTTAAACTAAAACCGTTAGGGATCATTCACATTTTATTTTTCAAAACACTGCCGACTAAATGCACTTCGAAAAAGTTAAACAATCTTAATACGTGATTTCTTTAGTCTATTTGTTCATTGAACAAACAAAATGCAGATCAGTTAAGTCTGAGCTTAAATCCTACCTAATTACTAACAATCAATCATCAAGCTACAAAGTCAGAAACACAACTAACACGGTATTTCGATATAACAATAAGTTAAGAAATAATTTAAAATTTATCATAATAATTAATTAAAATTAAATTAGCGGCTTTTGATAAAGATCAGCTTGAGTATTATGTTTCAAAAACGCACCTTGGCATCCACTCACACATTTTACATTCTCACTTTCATTTACTTACTACAGTAAACTGTAGTATATTGCAGTGTAACGCAGCAACCACTGCAAATTCAAGATCATGTACTGAAATTTGAACAGAGTCGATAATTATGCCTCTCAGTATACATGATAGCTCTATTCGAATTCACTAACCGTACTGCGGAAATAGCAAAATAACAAATGTGCGTTAATTTATAACATCGTTTCTGCACATTACATTATTGTCTAAAAGTAAATTAAATATACCTTCATGGCATAAAACGTTCCATGATCAATTCCACCAATTTTACGAACAAGAAAAACCTTGCCATACGCTGAAACAGAAACGAAATCAGTGATGGTACACACGGCTATTAAAGCACAAAGTAGTAGAATAGTACAAATATTAGTATGATATATGTAGGATTTACCATATCGCAAACTCAATTTGAAACTTACCTTCGTGTTTAATATATTTGCATGGGAAATATTGTTTCAACTTAACTTAACGGCGGTTCAATTGCAACATTACAGACCGCATCGCATTAATTTCCTTAAAATTTATCTAGGTATAACGAAGCAACGATTTTTAAAGAAACTTTCACTAAAACGACCAGCTGCCTCAAAACTAAATTTTAATAATATTTATAAAATGACATGGACATGTGCAGATGTGTTAGTGGAAATACTGGAAATTTTGTGTTATAGCAAGAAAAAGCGCAACATATATTCAAATTGGACTTATAGCGTTCGGTATAAAGAAGTTTATCTTACACATATCTCGATAATTTTCATCTGAACATGCTTATTTTATTGCAAATTCAAATTCTATGTATATACTTCATTAGCTAAGACGTGTATTTGAGCGTAAAATAACAAATATATATATATGTAGTTTTTCCGTTGGGCCTCGAATTATATGTCCGAATAAGCGAAACCGAATCTTAAAAAATTTTAGACGGAACTTAGACTTGCTTTTATCGTTTCCATACATTCAACTGTACGTTTGACGATTTAAAATAACCGATGCTTCAGTGGAATTCCATTTGAATTAATTTTTTGGGAACACTTCTGAGTTTTTCTTTAGCTTTTGACACAAATATTTACTGCGCTGTATAGCTCAAATTCAAGTGACTCATTTCGCGCAGTAAAATAAGTATAAATTGCTTCAAATGGTAGTATTATGCAAAATTCTGGTTGCCCAACCTATAGTGAATAAATATGCTTCTGTTGCGCGTTCCCGTTAATAAGACAGTCATACACTCTGCTTAAGTTCTTGCAGCTGAGATTCGGGTAACTAAGTTCTTCTTTGGTACGTGGTACGCAGTCACAGCCTATAACTGGCTTACGGCTATCTTATTATAGTATATATATCATCTTTTGAATAGCGTCTGAATTCGAAAAAATATTTTGCGTAACCGTTTCTTCAGTCTATATTACCGTTCCATCAAAAATTTGTGTTTTGTTAGGATATTCCTTGTTTCGTTTTGTGAAATTTTCATACACAGCGAGATATTACACGGTTTGACCGATGGACAAGTCCATACCGCTGAAACTGTTCTGACCAGAAGAGTAAAATCACAAAAATTTGCCTAAGTAACTTATTACCCAGAGTTAATCCTTTGTGCTTCATCAGCATTCTGTCTAACCATGATGTAAGTCAAAACTGCCTTAAAATAAGCTTCAATTAATTTGGCACACTGTTTCACAAAAAAATTGCTTGTTAGTTGAACATAGATTTTTGACATAGTCGGTCCAGTTTATGAACCGATCTGGGCCAAAAAAAGTTTCTAAGGTTGCATTACTAATTAGGACAATAACTGTAGCAAAAAAGGTGAAAAAGGATAAACGTTATATCGAACTGATATATACACTACCACGACAAAAATTATTATTACTCGCTCGCGGCTAACTCGATCGCATTAATAATACAATTTTACCCTTAATTTTAATACTTCCGAAATCTCGAGCACACCATTAGCCCGCAATACGATAGTCATCGCCTGCGAGTAAGTACTGTATATATAATAACTATATCCATTAATCGGGATTGTATCCACAAATACGGATCGCAAGTTTGGGGTCATTAAAGATTAAAAAGTGAGGACAGATATAGTCACAGTCGCAGATAAAAAAAATTTATTCGTTCAGAAACGGCTTAACACCGAAGAAAACAACTTAAACTCAATTTTAGAAGTCATTACACCGCCACCGCTACATTTCTGTTCTGTAAACTGACGTCAAAGTAATTACTAAATTTGAGTATATCACTCTGTTTCTCAACACTTATTTTCTGTGTATTCAGAATCAATACCAAACATTGGGGTTTTATAGAATGGGATGGGCGAGCATGTGGGATTTTGGCCAGTGAGGTAGGGGACTCGTCCAGTGGGAGATCCCGCTTACTGTTTGGCTGTGTAACCTTGCACTTACTAGTGTGGAAACTGGCAAGACGTTTTGAAAAGCATGTTGTTAAAGCTAAAAAGTATTACTTCAATACCTGTCGGTTATTGGAACGATCTTCCTGAATACGTAGTCACTTCGCCAACAACAGCGATTTTTGAAACTCGGCTCCACGACTCCGGGGCGCTACCGCTACTGTGACACCCGGGTCTGCTGCCTCGTGTTTTCCTTTCAGCCAAGAAACACTAACTGCCGCCATAAACGAGGCGGCATTATCCTGGCCCGGATCAACTTGCAACGTGATTTTGACATGGTGTCTGATGGGGCCAGCGCGGTAAGCATTACGGTAAGAGGGAGTTATTTCACCTTTACTCGAGAGCCTGGTGGTGCATAAATTTCTTAGATTTAAAGGATATAACTTAAGACTTAAAAACTAATAGGCTATATAGTCAGTTAAGTTATGCAGTCACAGATATAAAGCGGGATGCTGAAATAGACCAGTCAAGATCACTCAGGTTTCTATTACCCCCTGCTTCAAATCCATCTATATGAATTTGTATCCTAAAATCCTACGCGTCATAGTACTTTGATTATCAAATCCAGCAGCCAAAAAATTACGCATTCAAGATTAGAACGATGGCTTTGAACTTGGACGATACTACATACTATATTTGATGATGCAAACTGAACAAATTTTTTGGCCCTATTGAAGCAATGGGGAGGGGGTCAGGGAAGGACTCAACCATCTTTTCAAGTATAGACCCCATAATCTCTGGACCCTCAGTCGTCTCTCACCCACAAAAGAGGTCTCTTCGAGAATAATATTGGTACAAAATATGAAGCTCTAAAATGTACATATTATAATTTTCAGTGTCTTATGAATGATCTGTTACACATGGAATAATTGAAGACGCAACAATTGAGGCAAATATGAGACTAATTTTAGTCGACGTTGTTTTATAATATTATGATTTAATGTCTATAACAAATATAAAATGCCTAAGTTGCACCACCTGGCCCAGGCGCGAAATACTGGTTTTTACGAGGACTATAAATTTCGTCAGCGGTGTTCATATCTTCGTTTAAAATGTCATTTCAACAATGAAACGCTCTAAATGATCCATTAAAGTATTTTAATAACGAATTTTTGTACACTAGTCGAGTCGGTAGTGGAACTACATTTGTGAGCACAGCTTGGGCTGTGGCATTACGAATATACTCAATTTTATGTTCTTGTAACTACATTGCATAGGTCTTTATCATTGGTAAAAATATTATATTTGAATCCTTCGACCCAAAAAACCTATAATGGTTTAATCGAAACGATTCTATTTTAATAAATAACACAAATATTGCAAAATTCTCTATTTTAGCTTCATAAAAT
>JASANE010023544.1:0-29899 GCA_030248225.1 Trileptium ribeirensis
CTACCCTGCTTTCGAACCGGTGCATACGGCCCATCGTTTTGTCCATCGTGACTAGTTGAATCCAGCGATATGTGCCGGACCTCCGTCCGAGTCCTGGCTGACTCGCAGTAGTCCCGCAAAGATGCCTAGAAAGCTTTTGCCAACCGCTGATGGGCACTGATAAATCGAGATTTTTCTCTCAACTCTAAAATGGGCGAACCGACCCTCAACGGATTCGTCTCGATGAGACATCTCGAAAAATATCCGGCGGGCCTCGGTCCGCTGCCCCGTTAACCCTGGACAACCAACAAAAGCGCCCCTACCGTAGCCACTACTCTCTCTAATCGCTGCAATTTTAGTACCGTTCTTACCCCTGCCGCCCCGGTAGCGATATCTCATTTAAATTGCTGTTGGACGACGAGTCCAACGATACCCGGCGGGCGTCGCTCCGCCCAACCGTTAACGCAGGAGAGCCCGCTAAAGCTCCCCATACTAATACATATAGGAACCCATAGATGGGTCCCGACCCGCTTCTATGTCTACCCCCCTTGTGTTTGGTATCAATCGTCCCCGTTTTCTTTCCGTCCTGGGACCGAATCTGACCCCAGCCCCCCGAAAATCCCACTGGATTCCCCTTGCCCCGCCAGCCTTCCCGCACCCTTTTCGTTGTCTCCTCGTGTCCTCGCTGTCCTTTCGCTTTTGTCCTCGTCCTCTCTCTAACCGACGTTTCTGGTCGGTTTTCTTCGTTGTCGCTTCGTTGTTGTTGCGTTTGACGTGTCGTGTGTGTATTTATCCTGAGCGACCTTTCTGTCGCTCAGGACGCCAGTGTATCTACTGTGTGTAGTATGTGTATGTGTCTGTGTGTATATGTGTTGTATTTACATGTAAGAATTATATTATACGGACGGACAAAGTATGGACGGATAGGATGAACGGGGGGCTACTTTAGGGCCCTCCCGCGGACTCTAGGGAACCTAAAACTGGGCGTCTCACCAGTTAGGAGTACGGCAGGGTCTGTCCCGTCTTTAACCTCGAGACGGGCGTTCTCTCGTCATCGGTTCCCCCGGCAATACTTTGAAGCAGACATACTCGCATGAAAATTAGAAATTAGCTTGATTTCTCTTGACGTTCTAAGGTGTCCTCGCGAGTTAGGGTCACATTCCAAATTTAATTTAGCTTAATTAGGAGGGTGGCAAGTCGAAAACCACAAAGGCCAAGTTGATGTTTGCCGACTCGGGATGGGCTGGGAAGAGCAAATAGTCAAAATATGAGCAGATTGTCACGCTAATTGGGGTTGAAGAAGGAAATTGCGTGACCCGAAAGTATTTGCAATAGTTTAAGTTAAGCTGGGACCGGAAACTGTTCAAACATTTTGAGTTTAGGATCCGATTTCGCTGGACATCCGGCGATGAGGACGGGAAATGGGGACTTCAAAATTTACTTTTCTTGGGAAAATTTGGACAAAAATCACAGATGGTCAACTTCCGAGTACTCGGAAGATTCAAACTTGATGTCGGCAAATTTAATTGAAGCCGACTCTCTTTAAGGACATCGACGGTTTACTGTAGCCGTCAAGATTCGATTTTCCGAAAGTGTCCCCAATTGGACACTGAACTAAAACCCAAGAAAGATGGGCGTTGCCCGACCAACGACGATTGGACGGCGACAAAATCGCCATCCTAATATACAGGCAGAAATTTCGAGGTTACGACCAACGCGTCGAATCTTGGAATCAGTTGGACTTCGACAGCACGGAGTTCGGTCGACTCTACTGACCGGCTCCGACGCACTATTTTGAGTGTTTGGTTTTCATGCGGCTCTGTTTTTCTTACTTCGCTTTTCGCTTTTGCTTTGGATCGACTCGATGGACCGAGGCTTTCCGCGTAGGTGTATACCTCGCGAAGAGGGTTCAGCTGGTGCTGCCCCAGGGATCAATGTTCGTAAGTATGTGACGGTTTAGTGGATGCAGGGGTTTGGTTTCCCTGCCGAATGAAGAGTAACAGGCCATTCACTTAAGTACCTCATGAATGTAGCATGTCTTTCGCCCATAGATAGAATCAATCGCGTTTGGGTTTCGCCCGCCCCGTCCCTTCAGATCAGCTACGCAAAATCTTAACTGGAATCAACCTCTAGAATGGAGTTCCGACGTAGGAGGCGTTAGGCGATTTAGGGCATAATCGTGCAGAGCACTGTGAGGACCGTTTATCTCATTCGAAGTCTTTCTGATTCCCCGTGATTGTAGGTAAGGCACAACAAATTGGACGCTTCTCGTCCAGGTTTTACATGACTTGCTTCTTTTGAGTTAGGATTTACGACTTTTCCTGAGTCGACCACGGTAAAATTTCTTGAACGTGGATGACACAAAAAATAGGGAATTGTTCAATGGTTTTGCTATTATGGTTTCCAAATTTGCAGCTTAGTTGATCGTTCAATGCTCATGCCGTGTTTGAGCTTGGACAGACATGCAGATTAGGGACGGAGGACTAGCCTCTGTCGGGTTTTAGGAAATCCTGAAAATTTCGTTGTCGGTGTTCACCATTGCACTACGCAATGATCTTCTCTCGAGACCATTGCCTAAAAGAGATAGAACTAAACCTTGCCCCTGCGCCATCGCTAGAAACCGCCTTTGCGGGAGAAACACTCCGTGTCCCCGCCATGAACAAAATTTTAGGACTTCCTACAAATAAAAAAAACTTACCTCCTCGCCCGGGCCATTTAGGTCCCAAACTGGGCGAGTGCAAAACCCTTTTTCTTTTTGGAGCGAGTTGGTCGCTGAGTTTGGCTTCTCTTTGATTTTAGCTCGGTTTGCCCATTAGGCTATGTACTATGTACGCCCAGTTTCACTTTTTCTATAGCTTCAGTGTCACCCAGTTATATTTTTCCCGTATCATGAATTGATCCTGCACGGAGAATTTAAGTCCGCTGCAGTTTTGTTTGCCTTAACCATTCAGCCACAGAGTTATAGGAACATCGACTATTATGTCGATAATAACTCAACTGCAGTACAGTGCAGTTGAGGCACTGCATTATTGCAGTGCATAAAAGAAAAAGTACGGTTTGAGAGAGGCAAAAGACAAACAACCAAATAAAGAAACCAAAGACGCAAATGCGTCCGGGGCCGACCGCCCCTGGCCCAATGATCCCAAACGGCCCCACGGATAGGAGATAAGGCCATTCTGGCCTTCTGCTAGGTGAGTCTAACCTGAAAACGTGCCCTCACCCAAAATCCCAGCGAAAGGAATTAAATTGACACCGAGCGACTGGACTCGCCCCTAGAGGCGGCCTGGTAGGCTACCAGGGAGAACGCAACATGTCGCCCAACACCTCGACCGCGTTCCCCCGGTCTGGATATGAGGAATTATTCTGCTCCGCCGCTTCTTCAGCTTCCCATTCGGTCAGTCGTGTTATTAGGTAGGTAAGGCTGTCGAACACGTTTATAATTCTATGTAGAGGCTGTAGGACAAGAGTATCCTGAAAGTAAAGGGTGGAGCGTCCTTGACGTACCTTATGATTAGCCCTGTTCTGAGCAGTGTCGTAACCATACTACAAAGCTCGTGTTGTCGGTTTGGAATACCGCCTTTCCGCTTGCGCCGGCCAAGTTTCGTCGCAATGCGTAGATATTCGTGACGCCGAGCGCCCCGCCTTGAGGAGCGATTTCCGAAGCACTCTAGGGCCCCTGCTTAGTGCACTGCATAGCTGATTAGTTCGCTAACCTTGAGTCGAAGCAGGGATAACCGCCCCTAGTTCGCAACCTGGCGAATATCTGTACGCTTCTCCCCTGTTCTCTTTTTAACGTCACGTGCCACCATACTGTGTTGAACCGCAGCGACCATAGCAAAATACTACTAGGCTTTTAGGAACTCTCGTCCCTTCGATAAGCTTTGATCTTGGTAAATAAACGTTGTATCTTGAAACACCGAGTACCGCCTTACTTCTTACCGAGACGATAGGGACATTTTCTGGTTTGTCCGCTCAGACGAGCAGGCACTGCTCGCCATGGCTTGTGTGCGAGAATGTCACAAGCCCTAACGAGCATGGCCTTCTATCTAATTTACTTTGTATTTTACTGGAAACAAGGAGTAAAACCTAAGGAACACAGTCAAAAAAGTTAACTCGTCCCTGGCAATGATTCGAAGATTTCGCTAGGGATTTTGAATACTTTCATCGAGATAGAATTTATTGAGGAAGCAGGCCACGCCATTGATAATCCGACATTAAACCCTCAGGGCCTGTCGGTCGGAACCCTGTGGGGGCCACATAGGTCAATGCTCTAACACGGAGCATACCGCGATCTTGACTCGGTGAACCAACTTGAGCTTCAAATTTCTAGGGACACTTTCACCTTTTATTTTAACACTCATCACACTAAAATAGAACTAAACAACTTCCGATGAGTCTAAGATAGGGAATATCGGCTAGGCTCCATGACCTGCGAGCAGGTGTCGGTGCTAGCCTCCCTGGGGGACCTCAGAAATCATACCCGATACTAGACACGTGCGCAACCTTTCGGGCGGGGTCCGAACACACCCCGTGAAGCGCGCCTGCGGCCTGCTAAGCTGCGTAGCTTCTTGGGTTTGACCAAGAATAGGATTAAAATTTAGTAGTCACGGTCCACCCTTGAGGTTACGATAGCCGGGGTCGTATGGGCATGGTGTTAGGAAGTTGCGCCATGCAGCTGCGTCAGCGGTTATTACAACGTATGGGAGCCACGCCGTGAGGCGGAAATTCTCATTTAAACCCCACGTAGTGAGTTTGAAATTTTGTTCAAACCATGCATCGTGAAACGTATGTTCTACTCCGGGTAACCTTAATGACGGTAATCGCTTGCCGGAATCTCAGGAATTTTGCAAATCGAATTTGTATGGATTAGAAGATTAGCTCTAGGTGGACCTCTCGCATACAGAGTGCATTAAGGTATACGCTTTTGCATCGCCGTAACTTTTGGACTGTGCCGATTTTTGTGCGTTTTAATGTTAGAATGTCGTGTTTATTTTGTACCCTTGTAATATTCCCTTGCTTTAATGTCAACGAGTTCAACCTGACCCAAGTTTTCGCCCTGCTCGTTACCCAGATTTACGCCTCAACCCGCGATCCCACCGCGTGCACCGACATTTGCGTACATTGAACCGATGGGCACTATTTCAGAAATCGACTTTTGAGTGTGCTTAACTAATTAACTAACGCCTATTACTATCAAGTATATACACATTGACTTATTACTCGCGTTCGCTGCCGAAATTCATTCGGGTCCTACTATTGCGGCATTCTGTTCGTATTATTTCGGGTTGTGATTTGCGCGGCTTATCTCGTGGACTATTGGGATTCTCAAATTGTCTGCGAATCGACGGTTACTCAGGACCACAACATTATCCGGACTACCGACTAATAGATTGTTAGTTTTTGGTCCAGCTCGATTTTAATTGCCGACTATTTCTCTCGATCCGACGCGACGTCAACGTCAATACTGCGACGACATTTTGGACGGTCAACTATCGGTGCGATACTGTTACGTGGGTACTGTTCGTGGACACTCGGTGGAAAACTGCGGGTTGTTGCATTGCGATTAGTTTGGAAACGGACGCTGGGTTATCGTGTCGACGGATCCTCTGCTGACGGAGATACGCTTGAAGATACGTTATCGACTGCTATTTGGACACTGTAAACCTAACTTTGATTTCTCCTTTGTTTTATTGTTTTATTTATTCGCTTTTTGTGTAATTGTATAGTGTTTGCTACTACGTTTGGTTCTATTTGTTAGGTTCGTGGTTCCTTTATTTTATTTGCCGCTATTGACATATATAATTTTTGCGTTGTGGACGTTAGTGGATTCGCTATTTCGCTTAAAGATACCAATTGTGTAATAGTGCTGACCGGGACCGTTGTGTTTCTTGATTGACAACTGGAATATTGGGTGAGCTATACTTTCTGATTACTTAGCCTCGTGGTAGTTTGGTTCAACGTTAACGTAATCTTTTGCACCTGCCCTGATCTATTTTTGTGTTCGCATAGGATTTAACGCACGGATTCGACACCTTTTCGGCTATTAGCTAAACGCTGGACACCTGGCAAACAAGTGTACGCATTTATCCACTGAAGTCGAGAGCTTACACTTACACAGACGGACTATAATGTTAATCACAACGGAGACTTGGAGACAAGCGACTTTTTCGGTGCGATTGATGGACCAATGGAGGACACCGTACGGACTAGAATTCGACCGGCCGCAGCTGCCGTCGAGCGACCGTTAACGCCGCCACCACCCCGACCGACCGGACACTTGCGTCGTGGAGAATTTGCCGAAGCGCTCGGCGCGGACGCGAGTGCCACGAATGCGATTCTACACCACTTAACCACCCAGTCCACTGGTCCTCCTATGATACCGTTAAGGGACATGCCGACCTTTGATGGGAAACCTGGAGGTCAGGATTTCGAGGATTGGGTTCGTATGTACAATCGTCTCGCTAACGCCAATGGTTGGGACGATCGTCGAAAGTTGATTTGCGTACCAGCTTTATTGCGTGGACCGGCAAGGGAGGCCTTCGAAGGCCTTCCACCGGCGAAGCGCCAAAGTTTCCTAGGACTCGTCGCTAACTTACGCTTTTTGTTCTCGTCTTCTCGTAGCCTGAGAAATCACTAGCAGGACTTTGCACTAGGCAACAAGGAGCGAACGAACCAGTCGCAATGTATGGCCTGGAGCTGCAAAAGTTGTGTGATCGTGCCTTCCCTGATATGGAGGATGAGCAAAGGGACCACATGCTGCATGTTCTTTCAGAGGGGCCTACGACCCGAAGTGCGCAGGCAAGTCCTTAACCAGATTCATGAGTGCGAGACGTTTCGCGATACGGAGCTGTTGCTAAGCGGTATGAGGACGCAAATGCTGCTTGCGCCGACCCAGACGCTTCGGTTACTAGTAAGCCCCGCACTAAGACAGTGAACTCGTTGCTCGAAGAAGGAGGTGAAGGTCTGATCACACAACTCCAGACTATGATAGAGGAACATCGTAAGGCAAATACTAGCAACAGTGATACGATTAGTCGACTACTGGACGTGATCGATAAGCGAGCTGAGAACACGCGTCAATTAAATGCACTCGCGCCGCCGTTTGTGCCTGGCTCACCTGCTGCGCCACCGTGTCTGCCGATACCGCATATCACTTGCTATCGCTGTGGAGAATTAGGACATGTTATGCGTGATTGCCCGCATCCCGCCCGCTATCCGCCAGCCGCTAACAACATGCCGCGCAACGCCGAACCTGCACCAGTTTATGTTTATAGCGATATGCGCCGGGAGCCAACACAGTACCAACCGAGGAACTACGGAGGAACTTACCCGCGAAATGATAATTATCCTATGGGCCGTGGAGGTCCTCAACCGCCTCCGCCTCGTCGTTTCGAGACCGGAGCTGGATACCTAAATAATCCAAGTTGGAATAATGGAGAAAATCGCCAGAATTTGAATCAACCTGGATATCAGCCTAACCGTCCACCCCCAGGTTTTGTTAATAATGTTCGCGGAACTGTAGACTATACCACTAACCGGCAACCTGCTATGTATAACAACCGATCAATCGAACTGTCCGGCCATGCGTGGAACCGGAACGAACGAACGAACGTTGATTGCATTGGAAGGTAGTAATGGCAGTGCTGAGATTTGTGAAGAATTGGAAAGTGGTTGTGTTGAAAATTATAGGTTAAGTGAGTATAAGGAAAGTGATGATTTTATTGCCGGTAGTCCCCAGGGAATCACCTCAAGGGGGAATTCCGGAACCCCCAGCTCTTTGGAGATGACTGGAAGGAAAGTGGATGATGATGTTGATGTATTTGAGCCATTGTTATTATTTTCCTCCTCTGTGGCTGGCTATCCGAGAGAGAGTGTGGTTGGTGCTGTTGATGATTATTCCGGCAGGGAAGCCGAGGACTGTGATATGGCTCAAGAAGATATGGATCGATCCGGGTCGTCGTGTGAGACACCCATGGAGCTTTTGGAGACCAATGGACGGTCAGGAACGATGGAGGTTAGTTCCGACGATGTAGAGGCCTCATCAGAGTCGCCTGGCCCTAGTTCCGTTCTAAATTATAGGTCGTATGATGTAGTATGTGGGTCGTCCCTTGTGTGAGCGTGAGAATTGTGTGTCGTATGAACTTGCTGATTTGCCTAAGTTAGGTCGCGCTTGCAGTCTTAGTGAATTTATGGTGGATAATGATGGAAGTGATGTTGATGTAATTGAGTGCTATTTTGAGCCGGCCAATTATAGCACCGATGGACTTGAGGTGACTTTCCCGACCTCATTGGTAAGGGGTACGACCCTTGACGCTGACCGGGGCCGCCCTTGTCACCCGTGTCCAAGCCGAGGTAGCAACGGGTTCGCGACCGTTTGCACCGATGAAGCGGGTATGATCGTTGGGGCTGAAAGTATTGCCCGGGGTCTGCCCAGATGCGAGGATGCTGATGGCGGAGTGGCAAATAAAGGCCGTCCATCGCATTGTGAGGCTTTCGTTGCGCCAACCGTTGCTGAAGCGCAGTAACGTTCCCCATGCTGAGCTAAGTTTTTTCAAGGACTTGCGTGATGAAGTTGATGCGATTAATGATATTGTTGATCAGAAGAGTAATGAGTTGAGGGAGTCGGTTGAGCTCCTATTTGAACGAAGTGGATCCACAGCGAGCGATGCGGACCATTTAAGCGAAGCGAAAGTGTCTAATCTAAGTCAAAGCACTGCACATGCACATAGTCATTCTGAGGATGAGCAGGATAGTGAGCCTGAGTATGAAATAACCAACGCTCTGGATGACTCCGATAACAGTTATGATGAGGCCAGCGATGACGAACTCGACGAGGAACAACTATTGAGTGACGAAGAGTTCTGGGCGAATTGGGAAGATCCGAACGCTGATTGGTACCGACGTGGACCCACCCCCGATGTACGAGAGTGGCACCGTGAAGGGGCGTGGGAAACGCGCCGAAACAATGTGCTACCGCGAGCACCATCGGACGATGGTGTTGACTTGAGCCTGCGAACAAGTCAATTGTCGATCCGCTCCGAAGACGCTGATGATACCACCAGCGAGGATGAGGAGGATGGGACCACCGAAGAAGATAGTGATGAGAATCAGTCGTTGGACGCGAGCGACTTAAGATTGGCTCAATTGGACAATAGTGCAGGGGAGGATCGTATCGAAGGGTCGCCGCGTATGCGCCCGGGTAATTCGGATAGCCCGCTTAAGAAATCTACGGTAGCTGAGGATGAATCCGTCGAAGGGAGACCAAGTATGTCCCCGGGTAATTCGGAGGAATCCGTAGTCATCGTCAGTGAACATTCAAACGCATGTATGGGACGAAGACAGTTACTTGACTTTGTGCAGGACGCTAACGACGAACGATCACGCCGACTGGATGAGCAGTTGCATAGCATGTATGGACTTTATCTTACTAACGACACCCCGATTGAACGAGGACGCATTCGCCCATTGACGACGAATGAACGAAATCGTATTGTGGGACCAGACACATTGTTTGCCATTTCCACTGATCATGCCGAGACCTCGAATTACCAATACCCGCGCATAGAAATAACTGAAAATTCGAACCCCTTCGTAGCGGAATGCCTATGGTACTACAACCCCAGGCTCTTTTCTATAGAAGGGTTGTGTTAGCCATGGAGCAATTGCCCAACCTGAGTAGGCTTTTCGACGTTCGCTTCGAATGTAGTGAAGACGCAGCTCTTCAACGGGATTCTGCCATGTTGAGCAGTATCTTAGGCATGGCCTCCCCTATCGATCATCGCGTAACCGGATTGTACCTCGATCCTGTGGCTCTTGCTTCGTTGGAACTCCTCATGGAATTGTTGGGTCAATGCGTGAATGGCCACACGCTCCAGCAAGTCGTGGAGAAGGAATTTGAGGCAGAGTTGAGTATGCACCCAATGTGCCAAGAGTGTAAGAGGAGTCATGCCCGACCAACATCGAGCGTCGATACCTGCTGTTACTTTGTCGGACACCACGGAAAGTGGAATTACCAAGGTACTTTAAACACTGCCTGCGCTTCTATTCGCATTGACGGGTATATAATACCTAACTGATGTTACTATATTGGTATTCAGACGCCCCGAATGCAACGGCTCTCCCGTGCTGCCAACATCGACTTGCACGAGATGCTGAGCGAAGCGCCCCAGCTGTTGTAATTCATCTACAGAAATCAGGGCAGCGAAGGAGTCCCAGTAACTACTTTTGTTCGGCACGCAATGAATAACATGGAGTTTACAAACGAATCCCATAGACGGGATCGCCTAGTGCTCTTGTGTGCGCGTTTAAGACTCCTGAGACGTCCTGCTAGCGTCAACCTGCTCCAAACTGAGTGCGGTATGACAATTGGTGAACATGTAGAAGTAGACTACTTGATCTCGGAACCGTGTTCACTCCGACGCAGCCGTATCAGTAGCTCTACTCAAGACCTGGACGAGCAGCTGGCCCTAGCGATGGCCGACTGTTTGAACACTTCCGAAAAGGATCTTGGTGAGCAGAATGAACCAACTGTAGAGAATGTCCGACCAGCTGATAGGGAAACCCCGAGTGGAACTGATGAGCAAGCAGTAAATAGTGAGGATGAATCAGAGCCCCCCCCGAAAGATGGCTCGACCTTCCTCTCCTAGCCTAAATAATGGCTCAGGTCCGAATACAGGTATGCGGAAAGTTTGTAACATCTTACTGTTACTTTGGCTCTCGACGCTAAGCTCTACGCACGCCACGCTCTCGCCTTTTAGTGACGCGATCTCGCGACTAGGTGCGTTTGTAAACCGCCAAGTAGGTGTCGTCGTCGAACCGCAGGGTTTGGTGATCACCTCCGATCGAACTACGCATTTGCCAGTAGTATTGCAGCTATCATTGAGAGATTGGGAACGCAAGTCAGACCCCTACGTAAGCAATGTTTGTCCACCATATGAAGTCAACGGATCCTGCCGAGCTGATTGCTGCAGGAAGGCGAACTGCACTGAGTATCCGCAGCTGCACAAAACCTTGAGCGCACTGGAACGTAAACTGGACGATGCATATCATGGCATATTAGATACTCATTACTACTCGCTGCTTGTGCATTCTTTCTGAGTAGAGAACGAACACTTATGTGACCTTACCAACCGACGAGAAAAACGCTTCGCAAACCTAATTGCCGCCGCTGCCGGCGCTGTTTCTGGTTTTCTAGGTTTAGGAATGCGTTCACATTAATAACGTACGTCAGCAAGTGACCGTTCTCGAAAACTTTATGCGCGAGACGAATGACGTCTCTTTTCGGAACACTAAAGCAATAAAGCAATTAACCCGAGCTAATGAGGACATTTATGCATTTTTACAGCACAGCATGCAGGAGGTAGTCTCCATGATTGAGCAGGTCCGATGTGCTGACCAGAAAGAGGTCACACACGTGCATCATCGATTGATTGATCACATACTTCGAGCGAACATGCGCTCGTCGGTACAGGCCATCATGGAGTCTATGTTAAACGGCGAACTCTCCCCTGCTGTTATCGATGTCGTCATGCTACGACGATTATTCGCCATGGATCCCCGCATATCCAAGACCATCCTGATGCGAGAACCCAGTCTAGCATACCAATTTGGAAGAGTGATGCCCGTAAGTGTAGATTTAACGGGATTTCGCCTTGGCTTTATTTTGCAGTTACCCTTGCCTAAACGCAGCGATGTTCGACCTTATTTTAGGGTCTAAAACACTGGTTGGAACGCCCCCGACACGCTAACGCAGCTGAGACTACCGCTACTGCAATATGCAGCCAGACTGGGACATGTGCGTTTCGAGTCGCTGCATCTAGGAGCATGCAAGCACAGACCCGGAATTGCTTTTTGTGCACTCCACGCGTTACTAACCGACCACAGTACAAACTGCTTAGAATGGATCATCGCAGGTGAATCCGTGCCAGAATCCACCAAACACGCATGTAGCAACCGCACGCTTATCGGCCCACTCGCCAATGATACAGCCGTACACACAACTATTCAAGGTGTTCTAATTAGGACTAGTGAGCCTGAAGTTATACTGACTAATCGTAGACAGCTCGCGCACGTGACCATAGGTAAGGCCATTAAAGTTCCGCCTAACGGAATTCTTTGGTTTCCGCACGGAAACTACACCCAGTTGGTCGTAGGATCGATCGTACTAACGAGCATGCTAAAGCCCGAGGCAATCACAATCAACTTTGGGCCAAATATTACTATTGACCGGCTCTCCGGTATCAAATTAAGACCTTTAACCTGGAGTTCACTCGATGACGCTAAGGCGACAAACTTACAGGTAGTTCAGATAGCCAAGGAACAAGTTCGAAAGATAGTTAACTTTACTGCTTTAGAGTATACCGGACTTTCGCCTTACTTTATAGTCACCATTATCGTCAGCTAGATTAGTTTGGTCTACTGCATGACCAAGTGTAAGGTATCGCCTAAGTACGCGTACTATCTACCTCGATGGCTACCATGCCGCGGGAGACTGATCAAAACTGACAGAAAACCTCGAAAAGCAATTAGGTGGATTAGAACCGATAAAAGAGGCCCAAGTGCACCACCTGAGGAGGAAACTACACCCCGAATTTCGCCGACCGAGGTTTCGATTGTACCTTCGGGGACGCCGCGCGTGTCCGTTGTGTCCAATCGTGCCCCGCGTCGTTCCAACAGACTATTGACCACCCGTGCCTCGTCCGAGGAAGAACTTGTTTTCATAGAGGACGACGAATTATTCGCCGCTCCTACCCGTGACTTACGTCGTGGACCTCGACAAGGTATCTTCACCCGACAATTAAACACAATGAATGCCGGTAATACTCCACTTCTCATCAACGCAACCATACTCGGTACTCCCGTCACAACACTTGTAGACACCGGAGCTGACGTCTCAATCATGTCACAAGCCTTAGCCGCCCGTTTAGGCCTAGTACCCATGGACACAAACACTACCCGTATAGTATCAGCGACTCAACAGGAATTGACAATTAGCGGAGTAGTGAAAGCACCAATTACTATAGGCTCGCTAAGCACCCCATGCGACTTCCAAGTGACTACTGATACACCGTACGAATGTATCTTGGGTACAGACTTCATGGCGCTACTACCGTATGTAGCCATAAATTTCAAGGACCGCTGTTTGGATTTATCAAACGGGACGGAGAACTGTTCCACACCCTTCGCCGATGAAGGAGACTATCGACCGCCCGTCATTAACGTAGTATCCAGGAAATATACACAGGTACCGCCGAACACCGAGCTATTCATCAACGCTATCCCCGAGATCACCCAACCGCCTACTGGCCAAGCTTTGTTTGTACCAGACCCTTTCATTAGGGACATCGCCATCGCACACGCCCTAGTGCTCACTGGTCAACGCATGATTCCAGTAGCAATGATGAATTTTGGAAACATACCCGTTGCAGTACACGCAGGACAAACAATTGGACACATTGAGATGCTTGATGACAACGAGGTCGAGCTCTTGTACGACAGCAATAAGCGTCTACTCCAACTCGGACCTCCTCAGCACACCAAACAATGCAACCGCATAGGAGTTACACGCGACAATGTAGTGCAGGTCATTAATGACCAAAAGAAAACGATTGACACGGAACAATCCATACAGGTATTAAGCAAAATCGATTTTGGACAGACTACACTTAACCCTTATGAACTAAAACAATTGAAAACCACTATTTCTGAAAACGCCGACATCTTTAATGTGCACCCATTCGACCTAGGTAGGTGTGGTGTGCACAAGCATAGGATAATTACAGGGGACGCGAAACCCATAAAACAAGTGCCCTACGGATTGGCACATTCTTGACCCTTGAGGGAAGAGCTAAACAACATGGTAGAAGCAGGTTTCATAACACCATCCGATTCACCATGGGGTTCCCCCATAGTGTACGTCACTAAGAGTGACGGCACCTTACGTTTATGCGTGGATTTTCGCAAACTTAATGTGGTCGCCGAACGCAACCTCTACCCGTTACCCCGCATAGACGACATATTAGGATGCCTGCGAAACACAAAATTCATGTCAAGCCTGGATCTAAACAAAGGGTTTTGGCAATTGGAATTGGACCCCGAAACTAGGAAACAGGCTTCCTTTGTCACTGTCCACGGACAATACGAATACAATGTTCTACCTTTCGGGTTAAATTCTTCTCCAGGCGCCTTCCAAAGATGCATGTCAATCATTTTAAAAGGCTTGGAATGGGAAAGATGCCTCATTTATATAGAGGACATATTAGTTTTCTCACCCACCTTTGAACAACACTTAGCAGACCTCATCACAGTCTTCGATAGGTTTCGTAAGGCCAATCTTAAACTAAAGCCCTCCAAATGCCAATTCGGACAGAAACAATTAAAATACCTTGGACACATTATTAGCTCTGAAGGAGTCCAACCTGATCCCGAGAAAACAGCCGCCATAGATAACTACAAACGACATGAAACACTCAAGCAATTACAGAGCTTCTTAGGACTTGTACGCTATTACCATAAATTCATACCACACTATTCCGAAATCTGCGAACCACTCAATGCTCTCCGACGCAAGGACAATGAATTTAAGTGGACACCGCAATGCGAGGAGGTATTCGGAAAGCTACGCAAAGCACTGGTGCAAGAACCACTACTCATCTACCCGGACTTCTCCAAACCCTTCATACTACAGACGGACGCTTCGGGATACGCTTTAGGGGCCGTGCTCTCGCAAAAGACCGATAAAGGGACATTGCCTATCGCCTACACAAGCAAATCGCTGGTGGGCTACCAACGCCGATACCCCGCTATAGAAACTGAAGCCTTCGCTTTTCGAAGGGCCGCTCTACATTTTAGGCATTATCTGCTTGGACATGAATTCCATGTCGAGACCGATCATAAGCCATTTAAGGCATTATTTGAGAGACCACCGAGAAATTCACGCCTAGCCCAATGGCGTAATGAGTTACTCATGGAATTCGGTGGTTTCAATATCGAATACCGACCTGGTAAGGCCAACGCCAACGCAGACGGACTTTCACGCGACCCCCGACATGACGTGAAATTTTCCGACTCCGCCGACGAAGCCGAATATGACGCACAGGACCATACTCGAATGGTTGCTGTAGCCGTAAAAGGAAAGGATCGTGGCAAGAGCAAAGCTCCTGCCAAACCACCGCGGAGACTCCCTACTGAAGAAGCTTGGAAACGACTTACACGACAGTTAATGGGACTTCCCCTAGACGCTCCCGTTAACCTCCCACCCGAGTACGTTAGAGAAGGCTTTTATCGCATGTTCGGAGGACCAGGATATGATCCTCTACCGGACCCGACGCGTTTCATTTTCTGTGGAGACATCGACGACCCATGGCCTGAAGGACTCGAGATGCCCTGGAAGCGCTCGACCGCTCCCGGACCGCCGACTGAACCAGCCCCAACTCGAGAACCTGCGAGTGACGCAGCCCCTGGACCTTCATAGGCCCCTGACACATTTGTTAGGCCTACGTTGCCACCAGAACCCCCGACTGCTCCGACACCGCCCGCTCCTGGCGCGGCAAGCGAAAGCTCAACGCGTGCCACTGTTGGTACACCTGACCCCACCAGACCTCGGACATTACTCACAACTGCTAGGCAAAGATATGGCGGTTTACCAGAAGCCGAGGAATTTGATACCTTAGTTAGGGTTGCCTAGGCATGTGGACCGCGAGTACGACTACGACGCCCTGAACAGGCTTATGACACTGGTGAACACATATACTTACCACACTTCCAACAGTATGAAGGATGAAATCTCCTCAATCGCACCTTACATCCAACGTAGAGACAAACAATTTGGACCCATATGGTGGTACTTGCACACCCGACAGCCACCAGCTGACGAAAAGGCAGCTACTACTCTCAAGTTAGAAGCTCATCACTACCGTCTCTGCCCCGACACAGCCATTCTTTACTTGCATCCCACCATGCCGAACGACCACAGACCTAAATTGTGCGTGCCCAGACTACTCATTCGACAAATACTCAAACACGAACACGACACTCTATTCGGTGGACACCCAGGTAGGAATCGTCTACTGAGCAAGCTCAAGCAGTTCTACTATTGGGAGACCATGGGTAAGGACGTCGATAATACGTGAAGCGGTGTATACATTGCCAACGATCCCAAAATCTGCCTCAAAATGTTCGAGCCGGGCTCGCAGATAACCCGCTGGCTAGTGCCCCAATGCATCGCATGTTCGTCGACATATTGGATACTCGGGTTTTGTCCCGAAAGGGAAATCGGTACGCTATTGCCTTCATTGACCAATTCACTAAGTTAGTCATCGCCGCCGCACTGCCCTGACCAAACAGCTAAGAGTGTAGCTCGAGTTTTCGTCGAAGACGTAGTGTGCCGCTATGGCGCTCCCGAGGAACTCGTTTCCGACCGAGGAGGATGCTTCGTTTCAGAAGTCATGGAAGCCCTATGCGCTAGGCTACACATTTTTGAGCGAGAAACTTTGAGTTACAATCCGAAAGCCAATGGAGAGATCGAGCGTTTCAATCGCACATTACTATTCCTCCTAAGAGTAGCCTTACCCGAGAATGACCATGCCACTTGGGACGAAGTCCTACCCTATTGTATCATGTCCTACAATTCCGCAGTACACGCTTCTACACATTACCCACCTTTCATGACTATGCACGGATTCCAACCCCGAGTACCGGGTGGAATCGAGACACAGACCGATTGGGGACGCTATCCTGGAGCAGATGCCTACCGCGCTAACGTACAACGATGGTTAGCCACGATCAGAGACCGAGCCTATCGCTCCATGGAATCCGCAAAGGAATATAGGAAACGTTATTACAATCGCAAAATTAAGGTCCCAGATTACCGAGTTAACGATGATGTTTGGGTCTACCGATATTATACAACACCTGGACTATCACGTAAACTGGAATGCAGATGGTGTGGACCGTACCAAATTACTAAGATAATGTTACCCTGCATCTGTGTCAAGCTCCCAGGACAACCCAATGCCTCTGACCACGTAGTCAATGTCAATCGCACCAAACCATGTTACAGACCACTTAGTAGTTTTCCCGACATGGCCGATTTGTTGAAGGCTGTGCCTCCCGCATACATCGAAGCTGCACTACAAGAACCAGGAGAGGCTATCCTTGACGATAAATATTTTGCTAGGGAATTACAGGCTGCCGACCCAGAGGCAGTCGACCGGCTGCGTCAAGACATCGATGGTGCATCCGATACAACTAGTGTGGAGATCGGCGATCCTACTAGTATACACGCAAGCTCAGGCTGACATACACCGCGCCGTAGTAGAACAGCTGGCCATTCAGGCCCCAGCCCAAGGTTCATCCGGAGCTCTGCAACAAAACAGGTTACCCATTTGTGATCCCGATAGAATTCCCGACACCGAATGGTCTGCTATCTCGCAGGAACTCGCTACACAAGACCCTGCTAAGTTGCCTTACGCGCTTGATAAACCCCCAGGCTCATTCTCTCAAGAATACGGACGACATACTGCCCCAGTTACCATACGGGAACAAGAGCGATCCGTCAGAACTGAGGAACCAACCAGACCTTTAGCGCTGCCGCGCTCAGGCGATGACCGCTCGTTACGGCCATTTAACGTCAACGACTTAGGCCTCGTCGAACTACTCGCTTCGCAAGACCCGGATAAGTCCTCGCCCCACACTCCCGAACCAGCTATATCTCCGACTTCAGCCGTAGAACACGCCGTCCAGACTTCGCCGCTTACGCCTGCCCAACGCCGCGCCGCAGCCGCTACACAAACTTACCGCAGTCCCCACTCACAACGCTTAATCACTGACTCGGATAAACCACCGGTACCGTACCACCTCCATCGTGAATCCCCGAAACGGCATGAACAACGATATCCCAAACCCCGCCACGCATATTCCGCTCCACCTACTCCGCTCCCACACACGCCCCTAATGCCATTAGGATTCGAAGCCACGTTAGAGGAGTATACCCCAGACGAATGGATTACACCGTACTCGATACCTCCTGGACCACCACCTACGCAATCCGCCCCAGTTTATATCCGGCCTCCCAAAGAACCCGCCCAGCTAGAAGACCCGTACCTAAACCACGACAGAAACCAGTTAAACCCTCACACCGGCTAGCGAACCAGCATCTTCTGCAGATCCCGAGAACACATCACCCGAAACTGTGGCTTCCCCAACACCGCCGCATCGATGGGCAATCCCACCCTTACTTTCGCCGCTAGCGGAACGTAAAGTTAGGACCCCACCACACCATTGGATAACCCCTGTTGCGTTATCACCCCCACCGGAACAAGAGATCGGTCCCCACGCGTTTCCTCCTTTGGTCGCTGGACCACTAGGAGACAAAACCAACAAGCAGAATGGGAATAGGGCATTAGAAGAGAGAAGGAGAATCAAAGACGAAGAGGCCCGCGCTCGAGGAGAGCTGCACGATGCAACCGATTTAGTGGAATATTTAGCAGGACCTAACACACAGCACCCACCCTCGGAGGCCCAAACGGCCGCCGACGACATAGTGACAGAATTTGTGGAAAGCTTGGCTAGGAGACGTGAGGAAAAGCAAAGAGATACGAAAGAGTCACGTCGACCCACTGAATCTTCGGAGGGCGGCAAAGCCAAACGATCTCGAAAACGAGCCGTTCCCACGGTTAGTGAGACAACTTCGACCATAGGCGAGTCAACCGAGGGTTCTTCTATCCGAGGGAAGAAGAAGGCGCCGCCGCGCAGCGCATCCTCCGCCATGAAAAGGACTCTAGCTCGACCCGCACGCGCAAAAGCTCAAAATGTTAGTTGGGAAGACCGGGAAGATGAAATACCCCTGAGTCAACTTTTACCGGGACCTAGTCGAAGACCCCGCTTCGAACTTGACCCGTCTACGGAGGACCCTTGAGTTGGAACCTTCTGGTGAGAAGATCGGGGAGAAGACAGAGCCTCCTCAACCCACTCGACGTCAACCACATCGGCAGGCTAGAGATCGTCGCCGAGTATACGAGGACTATATACCACATGGAGCTGAAGCTCGAGTGGTAATCCCGCGCTTGATCCCCCGAGACCCTGCTCCCTGACCACCGGCCCCAGTTAGACAAACCGTGCCTTTTGCTCCACCGACTCGACATCGTGACCCTGTCATGCCTATGAACCCTCCAGCCAGGAGTGTTCGTGCCCAGCACGACATGTTCGAACCTTTCAGGGACATCTTTGACGACCAGGACATTGAGGACATGTTAGCCACACATCCCGATTTGGAACCGGACGAGAATGACGGACAACGACAATTACGACCTGAAGACATTGGACTGGAGGTGGTTCGACCTCCAAGACAACCAATTCGGGGAAGACGATATTAGCGCCGACGCCAGTCCGAAACACCACTTCCTGGAACTCGAGCTCCCGCACCAAATGTCCTCAAGACCCGCCACTAATGACGATGAATATTATTGTAGGAAACCTCGACCGAAAAGAAAAATCAACAAAATGGAACAATTTTCACAACCGCGCGTGCGATTCTATACTATCAACTACGCCGCTCCTATCGAAACGTTTCTTTCAAAGGGCACTCGTTGGCCAGGGCTATCAAATATGGCTGCGTTGGGTCAAACTATCGAACAATACCCAATCGAATACTCCTCAACGGAGCAGGGATTATCAGCTCCTCGTCACATATCTATTCGACGAGGATCAAGCCAGACAAGACATCTCCGATCTCAAGATGGGAGCTCGAGACATTAAAGCTATTTCACGGAGAAACAAAGTAAAATTCCTCGATCCCGAAACAACGGAGCGCCTTCGCCGTGCCCTACCGCACTTCATGCGAAAGGTGCGCCTCGAAAAGTTCAGAATACCAAAATTCCAAAACGTCCTGCTCGCCACCGGCCATGCACAATTGCTTGAGGCGAATCGCACTGACTCCTTTTGGGAAATCGGTCTTGGACCGGAAGACGTCGCCTTTGGCCGACGCCCACGGCCATGTCTCAACGTCATGGGCCGTCTTTTGGAAGAGATCCGGACCTTCACCCGCCACGAGGTCGCTAGCTGGCCAACGGTACTGATCCTTGGCGACAGTATGGCCGCCCCGCTAGTGAAGATGGCCGCGTCGAAGGGATGGTTTACCATCGCTTGGCCCGGAGCCACTATGCAGTTCCTGGCCGTCTGGCGACGTGTATTGCGACGTCACAGACCAAGGCTATCATGATACTTGGCGAATATAGGGCCGCCCTTCGATCTAAGCCAGACGAAAGTCGTCTTTTGGACACACCAAGCAAGGTCACGCGCCGTGTGCGCCGCCACATCTGCTCTTTTGATTACCTTTTGAGCGACGGAGCGCGAGCAATCATTGCCCCACCTCCACCAGCATGGGACATTGGACAAGACGACGTGGGCACATGGACCAAGGAATTTACCCTATTATTTCAAGACATTAAACGCCAATTTCCGGACAGGGCACGGAAAGCAACTATGCCCCAATACCCGTCGGAACTGTTTGAAACAAATGCCTGGGAGACAGGTCCCAGCGACAACCCACCCGCGGAACCTCAGATCACGGAGCCATACGTTGGCTTCCTTCGCCAATGGGTGGAAAAGCAAATCTCGTAATGAGAAATGAGTTCTTAAGAAAGGGGAATAAATACGGGACAATGATACAGAGACTATGAACCTAGGGTTGTGCGGTATATATTTAGTACAACAGGATGTATATAGCAATTCATGTCGTGATATTATCGTGTGTGTATCAATGTATGTATGTTATAGCAAACGGGAGATTTAGGCCACGAAAGCACCCAAATAAACCTTTCAAACCCAGTTAAAAAGTCATTTTCCCCCTTAAACTATAGGAGGAGGACTTAGAGTCGTAAGGACTTCGGGATCACAAAATCAATAAAGCCAACACCCGTCACAAAAATAATTTACCGAACAAACAAACTAAGCAAGAGCAACAATCGTTCGTGTACCACTTAGTGATGCACTGTCTGTATATATAGATTAATTTATTCTGGGGTCTTTTTCTTCTTTTCCTTCTTGGGTCCTCGAGCATTAGTCATCCTGCACCTCTTCCTTTTTGACAAGGGAACCCGACAGGGATCCTGATGTAAGAGAAAAAATGGTGACAATCAAACGGACACATACAGACATTATTTCAAACCCGTTTATCTAAGTCCGAAAATTTGCATTTAAAAATATAAGAGATGTAACAGAGCCGTTTCGGCCCTGTCACGAACATTTCAGGATTCGCACTCAAAATTGCATCGGGACGCGTTGGCACATGGTTGTTTTGTATTAAAATGTCACTTATAATAATGAACCGTCTTGTATAAAATGTCGCTTATATTAATATGTTGCGTATATTAATGAACCGTTTTGTATAAAAGAATTGCTTACATTAATGAACCGTTTTATATAACATGTTGCGTATATTAATGAACCGTTTTGTATAAAAAATTGTCACTTACATTAATGAACCGTTTTGTATAAAAATGTCACTTATATTCATGAACCGTTTTGTACAGAAATGTCACTTATATTCACGAACCGTTTTGTATAAAAAATGTCACTTATATTCATGAACCGTTTTGTATAGAAATGCCACTTATATTCACGTACCGTTTTGTATAAAAATGTCACTTATCTTCATGAACTGTTTTGTATAAAAATGTCACTTATAATCATGACCCGTTTTGTATAAAAATGTCACCGTTTTGTATATAAATGTCACTTTATATTAGGGGACTGTTTTGTATACAATTGTCGCATTATATCAGTGAATTGTTTCACATAATGCATCATTCACAGAGAAGTGCGTGCACGAATTGCACACCGCGAGCTATTGCAACGACCATGTTTTATGGAAATGATATTGCCATGACATTACGTTGATATAAACAAAGTGGCATCAATAGCGAAAGCTAAAAATATTGGTGCTACAATATCGTATGATGATATTGCACTCTCAATAGCTCAAGCTAAACATTGCTGTCACATTAAATTTGTTTTGTATGGCACTGTCAATACCGTAAGCTAGAAATATCGCTGCTGCAACAATATTGTCTTATATTGCATTACAGCAACAACGTCGAGCTATTGCTGCGTCAAAGGACAACTGTCGTTATTGTTGCAACAATACATTTCTTGCAAACATTGCTGCGACAACAGTTCCAGAGCATGGAAGCGACAACTAAAAATATTTTGTGTATTTTGGGTCTACTACAAACCCGATCTAACTCAACCCAGCAGCATAAATAATGAAAAATCACATTAACCCAGCTACATAGAGGGGGAATCGCTCTACAAAATGAGCACAATATCATTCATATAGTTGGAGAGGTTACGTTATTTTTTATTTTCATTTATTATTATTTTATTTATTTATTTTATTGTTTATCCTATTTTGTCTTTATTTTTATGCAGTTATGAATTATATATTATAGCCATATACAACAAGAGAGTATGGAGCGGTACCCCTCGGCCCCAGTAGGAGTCGAAGGCATAGGCGCCGGCTAAACCCATCCAACGACTTCCAAGGCCCTCGAGCTGACCCTACCTGGGAAGCCGAATGTTCTCCCCCGAATGCAACACATCAAATCTACATATACTAATAACTCTATCGAGATTGAAGAACGTAGTGAAGCATAGGTACACCTACGTCTTTTACGTGCACCGCCAATAGCTCTCGATAGCAGCTATATGTGGATAATACACGATACCGCACAACTTAGAACAAAACTAGCACTGGCTATCAGTTTCCCATGCCGGAACCCCCTAATGCAAGCTATCATTCTCCGAGGACGTCATAATATAATTAGGAATTTTGGGAGGATGAACTATGGGGGAGCCGTGCACCCGCACCCATTCAACTATGAGTCGCAGAGCAAAGCTAACACCGGCAATGAGTTTTCCATGCCCGAAAACCCCAAGTGAAACTTCAGCCGCCCAGGACGTCAGAAAAAAATTGAATTTTGGGTCGAGGAACCATGGAGGCGCCATAGCCTCGACCTCCAGAACCGGAGCATTAATCGAAAAACAAAAAATGCGCATCGGCATTTATCATATTATTATGAAATAAAACCAACCAGAGAAAAAAATTCTAAAGTTAAAGATAAAAATATTTTACAAATGAAGGGGACCTCCCTGTGACGGTCACCACCGCTGCGATAATTGGGGGAACCGGTCATCCACCGCCCCCATGGTGCGTCTATGGCTCATTCCAATCTGACCCATGCTTCCCGACTTGTCTGAATTATAGTTTTATTGTGAGAATTGCCACGACTAAACATATATACTTTTTTGATAAACAACGGTTTACACATATATGTATTAGTACATTAAGTACCAAAGCATAGGAAAGTACCGTTCACACGCAGCACCGTTCACAAATTTGAGGCAGTCACAAAGTCGGGATGAGGAATATTAATATAATCCGACCTATATGTTTCCGACATGGAAAACAGATAGCCAGTGCTAGTTTTGTTCTAACTTGTGCGGTATTGTGTATTATCCACATATAGCTGCTATCGAGAGCTATTGGCGGTGCACGCAAAAGACGTAGGTGTACCTATGCTTCACTACGTTCTTCAGTCTCGATAGAGTTTTAGTATATATAGCTTTGACGTGTAGCATTCTGGCGAGAACATTCGGCCTCCCAGGTAGGGTCAGCTCGAGGGCCTTGGAAGTCGTTGGACGGGCTGAGCCGGCGCCTATGCCTTCGGCTCCTACTGGGGCTGAGGGGTACCCTCCATACACCCTTGTTTTATATGGCTATAAATTTATAAAGCATAAAAATAAAGACAAAATAAAATGAATAAAATAAATAAATAATAATAAATGAAAATAAAAAATAAAGTATGAACCCCTCCCACTGTATGAATGATATTGGACTCATTTTGTAGAGCGATTGTAGCTGGGTTAATGTGATTTTTCATTATTTATGCTGCTAGGTTGAGTCAAATCGGGTTTTTAGTAGACTCAAAATCACAAAATATTTTTATTTGTCGCTTTCATGTTCTGGAACAATCTATTGTCGCAGCAATGTTTGCAAGAAATGTATTGTTGCAACAATAACGACAGTTGTCCTTTGACGCATCAATAGCTCGACGTTGTTGCTGTAATGCAATATAAGACAATATTATTGCAGCAGCGATATTTCTAGCTTACGCTATTGACAGTGCAATACAAAACAAATTTAATGTGGCAGCAATGTTTACCTTGAGCTATTGAGAGTGCAATATCATCACACGATATTGTAGCACCAATATTTTTAGCTTTCGCTATTGATGCCACTTTGTTTATATCAACGTAATGTCATGGCAATATCATTTCCATAAAACATGGTCGTTGCAATAGCTCGCGGTGTGCAATTCGTGCACGCACTTCTCTGTGAATGATGCATAACGTGCCGCATACTTTCGTTGTAATTTACGACTTTGCTAGGGACGAGTGTTACAATCGGACCAAATTGTAAGGAAACGAGCCGCCTCAATCGACCTGTAGGACTGAAAATGAAACCCCCACACCGACGGGAACTGGAAATTAGTCGAAAACCCAACTAGCAGACACTATATGTTATAGGGTTGACGGTTACGACCGTCCGGGAATAGGAGGCCCCTGGCTGCGCGTTCAAGAAAATACGTTGGTTAAGACTGAAATTAAAAATATTAACTTTACTTAGTTTTAGCAATATGCTAAGTAATGATCACGGAAAGTAACAAGTCGCAACAAGCGGAAATCTTACTTTGGTAGCCTTCGCGATTATAAGGGACGACAAAAAGAAAGGAACGACGGATGACGGGTTAATTCGAGGGCCCGCCACCGTCTGCGGTATCCTGATCCGGAAAATGACCGGAGCAGGTTGGTAGGACACTTTGGGAGTTGTGATTGGACCTCCAAAAAAACGCCCCGGACAGCACCGAAACTTCGCTTGTAACGTGTAAAGAAAAAAAGAAAAAAAAGAAAGAAAGAAAACACAACAATCGCTACTTACGCTAGGTGGGATTGTCAACGCGGAACCCGGATTGTTACCTTCCATATATTTAGGACATATGTAACAGCCCGAGTTTTTATACCAAACTCTAAATAGTCGAAACCAGGCCAAAAGGCCTCAAAATTTAGCGTATAAAGGGCGGTCGGATACCGGTGGAGCGTGATCCCGGGATCTATTGACGTGCTATTGATAAATGTATTGAATAAAATAAATGCTATACTTGTGTTATAAATGTGTAATCACGCTCCACCAACCCGAGGTGCGCGGGGTGATTACGCACCAAATCTGATCCAAAACCTTACTGTGGAGGTATCCGATCGAGCCCAGGGTCACTGTCAATTCATAAATGATAACGTTATGTCATTGTATAATTGATTTGTATTGGAAATCGGCACGGATGCGTAGTCGAATCGACCGGGGACAAGGGGGAGAGAGAGTTCGCGTTTTATTTCAATCCGGCTGGATAAAGTTTGTTGATTAGGTGCCCTAGGGTCGATTCCGGTGCGCATCCCGGAACAAAGTGCATATATATATATAATGATTCAGTATTTGTTGCGAAGGTCAAATGGAAGTTTTATATGCTCTGTGTGTCGGGATGGACTGAGGTAGAATGCAGGATCTTCATCAAAGTTCAAAAAGGGGGTTTCTTTTAAATTCGAACTTAGGGGGATCTGTCCTGACACGCAGAAGGCTGGCAGTTATGCTTTGTACATAGATATTGTGTGGGAGATTTGGATACGTAACGAAGGATTTCATAAAGTTGACTCAGCGTAAGAAAAGTTTCATTTTCCAGGGGGTGTACAAATTTTGGAAATTCTGGGGTGGTTTTAATGTTTAGGCAAAAAGGGGTGATAACATCGTGTTAAGGGATCTCTAAGGCTCCAAAATTGGTCTTGCGGGTCAACCTAACCCCAACCCGTATGTATTTAGGGGCCCTCAATCCGGCGTTTAAGCTATCTAACTTTAAGGCCCTAAATCATCAGATCTAAAACCAAAACTTCCCGATTTTTGGAGCTCTATACCTCAATTAGGTCCTATTCTAATCATCCCACCGTAAATCGGGGCCACCCGCCCCAACGGATCTCTACAGGATCCCCATAACACAATCGGAACCCAAAATTTACCTATCGTGCACGCATTTAACTGCCTATGACGGGCCTCCTAAGGGACTTACGCAGATTTCGGGGTGCTCATCAGTAGGCGACCAGCCAGGGCATGGATATGATCCCGCCCCCGGCCGCCTACTCTTCTCCGTTCCTGAAATATGAACAAAAAATAATAAAAATTTTAATACAAATAAAGCGCCTGAAGCGCTGATATATTTCACTATGTTGAGAGCCTCGCGCCGACCAGCGCGAGGTTTAGGTTGTTTACGCCAATTATTGGCACCCGTCGGCCACTGTCCTGTTGATATTAGCTTTGGCAATGCTCTGCTGGTCTGCTTTGTATTGTTCGATAAGGGCACGGGCGCCCGCTGTTTATAATGTTGTGTGCCTCTGTATATTATTTTGTTGTTCATCGCCTGAAGCTAGTTATGGCGCTTATATGCTTGGTAGTTTATTATGTCGTCTGCAAGTTTTAAAATATTTTCTCGAAATTCTTGAGTTTCGGACATCAAAGTGACCAGTAAGCACACTAGGAGAAAAGGGGGGTAGACAGACGGTATAAAAGAGACTGCCCGATTCTCCGATCGGGACCAGTCGGCTTTTGAGTTTGTTTTGGCGGTTGTCGCCAATTTCAAGTTTCGATTCTTATTAGGGTTTTTTGTTTTCTTTTTCTGCGTTCTTTTGGCATACTAGGGGAGGTTTCTCGCCGTGCCCCCACGGTGGAGAGCCTTCCTTGGTTGGACCGGTTTTCGATCTTATAAGGGCCGCCCTTTGCGGACGTTGGAGTGTCGGAAGGATGCTCCGCGCGCCCGTAAAGGTCGGGCCCCGATGAAATTCAGGAAATCGCAAGAAAATTGTTCAAAATTCTGTTCGCTTAGAGTTCGACTGGTTCCCCGCTCCTCGGACGGTTTCTTCTTTCGCAGGTCCGAGGAGTGATCAAAATCATTAACTGTAGTCAAAGGGCATTGCATAAATTTCTAGGCTTAAGGAAAATTCAGTTCTCATAGGGTTGTTTTACATGATAAGGACCTAAATTTCTCGAACTAGGCCTCAGCCAAAGTTAAAGGTGGTAGAGAAACGACACTCAGGACGTAGCCGTTTGCATCTTTGGGTGACACGCGTTGTCCCCAAGGGTTCGAAATCGAACTTCAGCGTCGAATCCTCGTTCGTTCGCTGTTTCTTTTGTTCCAAGTTAAATTCTGATGCAAACGACTGCGGGCCGGAGTCGAACTAAAATTTCTAAGGGGTTTATTCGCTGAGCGGAGAACGAAACAGGGACTGGAGCCGGCGGCGAATTAAAATATATTGAGCCTGGGTGGAACGTGGGTTTTCTAACCGTGCAACTACGGGGAAAATCCAGGTCGCCACCCTCTCCCGGAGCCCTCTGGGAGTGAGTTTGTAATTGGTAGAACCTTTCGCGGGCCGCTTCAGTCGCTGTCAAGTTTGTATGAAACCACGGGGTTTCTTTTCTCGTCTGTTCTCAGAACTCAAAATTCCTAAAAGGGCAGATTCGGGTAATTCAGTGGGTAAACAATTGTTCGGTTCATTATGAGGCACATCTGGGGATTTCCAGGAAAATTAACCGTCCTCTTAAAAATTTAGCCTGGCTTTACATGATTCAAAACTTCAAGTGGATGACGCTCGAGGAAAGTGAAAAGTTTACTATGGGGTATCTTGCAAGGTACCTGAACTAAATGTTTATCATTTTGTGTACGCTGTAAATATTCTGGAGTGCACCCCAATTGGGTGATAACTATGTAGTGTGTGGTGTGCAATGAAAAGGAGCCAATAGTAAATTGATTGAATGGCGTGCTATTTTTGAAGCAGTTAGGAGTGGTTCAAATTTCGGCCCTAGTAGAATCCCACAACTTATTTTCAACCGAAAACCATCCGGACCTTTGAACAGAGCAAGTTACCTATCCTGTGCCCCGTCGAGTGTCAATTTACTAACGCAAGCTCAGCCGCGTCTCCGCTTTTAGGCTCGAGTCAGAGTCCCATTTTACAACCCGCACTCTATCCACATTCTGTTCTAACCGCCCATAGCGCATGCTTTCATAGTAATTGTCGCCTTGCATAACCCACATCCCAGTAGATAACGCTACTGATCGTAGGAGAGACACTCAAGGGACTGGGGCCTCCGCCTCAGTACCCCAACGCAAAGTTAATTGATCTAATTTAGTCGCTATTGGAGTTGTAAGGCCTGTCGTGTATTACTTTAGGATTAGGAAATGGGACAATAGTACATAGGGACACACCAACGGAGAGTCTCGCTAGGACCACGCTAGGATTAGACAACCCCGCCTAGGGGCCAAGGTGAAAATGAGGGAAAGGCGAGTCAGCCTTATTACCTGTGAGCAGGCTTAAGGGTTGACTCTCCCTCGGGGGACCTCATACCATTAGACACGTGGGCCAATATAGGGGCCAGGCCGAACACCCTGGTTAACCCGCCGGCAGCCTACTAAGCTAAGCGGTTCCCTTAGGTCATCGCGTAGATCACCGGGGAGTCGTGGAAGCCGGGGTTGTCCGGGCACCACACGCTGAGAAAATAGTGGTGCAGCTGGGATCCCTTAGGGCCAGAACTGGTCCTAGTACATAAATAAAGTGGGGGCCACGCCGTGAGGCGTCAATAAAATTTCCAACGACCAAAGCATTATACAATCGCTAGCCATAGGACCTCTCGCATAGGGCGACATTGACTCCGAAATTACGAAATAAGGGTGTAGGTCCGTTACCTTTTACCCCTGCTTGTTTTGAGTAATGAGAATAATGGTGCTACGGTTTGTCTGTGAAACGAAGGTAAAGTGGGCTGTGTTTATAACTGTAAACGAGAAGTGTTTCGTATATGAACTAGTATGTTCCGCAAGGCCAGCCATAACGACTGATAATTCTAAACTAGCTTACCATGAGTGAATCGCTTCGTAACTGTAAGCTTTCGATAGTATAGTAATAGGCTAGGCATAGGGCTTTGCGGATCGTACGGCTGAGATGAGTGAATGTTACGGGCCGCGTAGTACTGGACGTGCCTACCTAGCTAGAGTAGTGGTGTACCTGAGAGCGGAAGGATGATTGTACGGCGTTGGCGCATCGTGGTGCTGTGTATGCTTGTTGGCAACAATTTGGAATCATTATTTTAGGAACCTGGCAGTTATCGAATGAAATATTAAACCGATATTGTAACAGGTGTTTTCTTCGACACGAATTGTCCGTTGTATCGCGTTAGTGACAATCGTCAACTGTACCTATTGCAGTGCCGGAACTGTGTTCAAAATCAACTTATTGCTCACGTATTATTTATTTGCTGATCGGACGATTGACTCATACCGAGCGACTTTGTATAAACGGTTGATTCGGACTTGAACAATTTTCGTATTGATCTGTTGCTGTGCCAGTGATCCGGTCGCGTTTAACTGACGGTTGAGAACTATCTGCCGCAACCAAGTGTGGACATCATAATCACAACACCTCGGACACAGCGCAACACCATATCCGCCCGCGTCGATACGAAAGTCACGGAACAATCGATACGCCCGAAGTGTTCAAAAGGCAATAACAGACAATATCACCATGGTCAGTAACCGTTGTGAACTTTTGTAATTTAGTTTTGTTTTTATGACCTATATGATACTGAAACTGTTCTGTAACACTATTTCTGGATAATTGTTTACTGTCGATTATCACCGATGTCTATGATTACGTTGGTACATAAGTAGCTAATGAGTAAGTGTGCACGTACCTCCAAGCCAAAGAAACTGATTTGAACAAAAAGGGGACATTTTTGCTATAATCCCAGGGATATTTTGTGACTAAGACGCTTTTT